>BGPR01020179.1:0-28190 GCA_013235015.1 Araneus ventricosus
TTTTCTTTCATTCACTCCGTGTTATACAAGATATTGTATATATTCTTATATTTTGTTGTCAATTCTATGTGTTAACACCAGCTTTGTAAATTCTCTTGCTGTAATTTTTTTTGCAACTCAATAAAGTCCACCTACATCTATACCAACCCGGATAGAAGCCATATGAGCTCTAGAGATGGCGGTGTGGTGTGGTGTTAAAGTGTTAAATAGAGCGCAACTCATCTATCAGATTAACGTGCTTTTAACGTAATCTAAAGAGCACTGACGAAAAAACAGCGATACCCTTGTGTGAGTGGCAGGGAGCCAGAAAAATACTAGATGTGCCACCCCTTTCTCGGTGAAACCCGAATTTAGGCACAAAAAAACATGAGTGCTTCATCTGACAGATTAGATGCTCCTGATCGAAGGTTTATAAATATTTATTATTTTTAAACATTTTTTGTTTTTTTCATTCATCTGGAGATTATATGAGGGATTTTAAATATAAAAGGCGTCAGTGAATTTCTTTGTTTTTGTTGCTGTTATTTACACCTACTTCAATTTCTAAGTTCACTGAACAGTTGGAACATTATGCTTTCTTGCACAAGCTGTAAATGCACTTGACATCTAGCGATGCAATCGCATTTGCAACATTGTTTTGCGAAACATCTAGTCTGCAGTGCATTTTAAAGGAACACATTTTTGATTGCGCCACTTTTTTCCGTAAGATATTTCGAATTTCGAGAAAAGCGGGATATGCATTGGGTTTCGAAGTACGCTCCGTTTCGTTTTTTTAAAAATATACTTATTTTATGTTGTTTCAAAAGTAGATTTCGTAGAAAAGGATAAAACATCCGTAAGAAAAAAAAATATGGTGATGAAAAAAAAAAAAAAACAGAATTTTTTTTCCTTATGAAATGTGCAGTCTAATGGAGAAATATGAGGTCCTAGAAGTATCATAAGCATAAAAAGGTTTTTTTCATTTGTTTAACTTTCTCCTTTTTCTGTAGTTCCCAAACAAGAAACAGTTTTTTTTACTGACAATTATCTTAAAATATCTGTTAATCGATAATGAGTAATTTGATACACACGCGATAACGTCTTGTAGGTACATAAAATACCCAATAAAAATTCTCTATACTGTATTTACTATAAACTGTAGGGAAAAAGCGCTGTCTGAATTGAGCCTTAAGAGGAAAAAAAAAAGAAAAAACTCTATGTGAGCTGAGCAGTGAGGGAAAAAAAGGACTGGGAGCTGAGCAGTGAGGTGGAAAAAGTGCTGTGTGAGCTGATAATTATCAGTTAAGACCCCGTGAAGAACTTTACCTCATAAACATTATAAAAACTTGAATACATAGAAAATTTGTTTTTGAATTCGGATATATTTATATTAACATTCTGAGAGTATTTTTTGTTTGATTTTTATTTTTTGTGCTTGAACCATGGAAAAATATCACGCTGTCAAATAATCAAGGCACTTGCTAATATCTTTCAATAAATCGGTTTAATGGTCAGTCAGTCTGAATACAATCAGCGTGATATAAAATATGAATAATGTTCACATTATTGATAGTTTGCGATGAAATTGTAAAATAAGAAATAAATATCCAATATCATGGAGAGAGGGTGGCATTGGTTGTCAGAATAAATTACACTGTAGTAAGTAAATATATAAAGGTGTTTAATATTTCTATTAAGATAAATTCGATTTGGTTTTTATTTCATCAACTATATTTGACTTTCTGAGATCGTGGAAGTTAAGTGAAAGAAAATCTTTTCGAGCACCATTTCATGAGTGCATTGATTTACAAATCAGACACAGCAATGCATACCATCTAGTTTCTTTTCTATTTACAAGCCTGAAAGCCTGACTTAGGAACTCTTTAGTTCTCTGTCTATGTAAGATTAAGAAGTTTATTTTGTGCTTTCACTTTAGAATGTGGGTAATACATATTAATTACATTTATTAACTAATACTACCTCTGACCCATAATAATAGTAGCAAGTGAATAATTAAACGGGAATTATTGGCGAATGCAGCTGTAAGTTATGTTGCAGTGCAAAATTGCGAAGCCTTCAATCAAAATCAATGTTTCATGACATGTGTCATTTGTTTTGACACGTCTTTCAATTTTTAGGTTAACCTAATTATTGCGAATTATAACTATTTTTCTAATTTCATCCGCTGATCGAAATCAATTGTTTTATTTCAGTTGAATATCAACCCATTGTAAAAGAAAGATAAAAAAGACAGTTTTTCAAGCAAAGATCGAGTTGCGATCGTCCATTTCATTAAGCTCACACGCATATAGGGAAAGCAAAGCTTCGCAGTCAAGGGATCCTACCTACAAGTTTAAAATGCAGTAACGAAATTATTGAAAAATCCAGAAACTATCTGAACATTCAAAATAAAAATTAGGAGTAATATTTTTAATTTATTGTTTCAGTTAATCTAATTTTTTGAGAATAAATGTTGCGTTCAATATTTATTTTCTTTAGCGACTATTATTATGGGACAAATTAAATTCATCAACTACTACTCTATTATTATGGAGACAGAGGTAGTATATTGGAGTAAGTTCATTTGATAGTAGTTCGAAATTGCTAACTGTTTAACTGTGGCTTTAAAAAGGCACGTCAAACAAATTTATTAAATTAAATTTCATCAGAACATTATGTTTTTCTTCAAATAAAGTTTAAAAAGGGTATTATAAAACTAAGATGATAATAAAATTAATCTGTTATTGTGTTTCACTTCTTCGAGACCACCTCCTCATTCTTAATACGGAATCTTCATATTTTTCACAGAATAATAAGAAATTTTCGCTTCAATCAACAGTATTTCGTTGAAAGATAAGTCAAATAAGAAATCTGCATACATGAAGGAAACTTGCAATTAATCCTGATTGCGATCCAAACATCAAATCCTTTAAATAGTACCCAGAAATCTGCTGTGAAACTAACATAGGGAAATCGATTGATTCTAGTTAAATATTTGACAGCGGTTTCACTTCTCCAATCAAGGGCTGGTTGCAAATAAAGGTAAAAAAATATTTTTTTGACTCCTGCAAGTTACGACAGACATTAACTAGCAAGACAAGTTCAGTTTCATTAAAGGGTTGCTGCGATGCCGATCATTTTTTTCATTGTAATCACACTTAATACTTTCATTTGGTCATTCCTGCCGACGAGCATAAGCAACATTTGGTTTAAATCCTTGGCAAAAAATTCTTTACTTTTGAATCAAGCCTTTCAGTTTTCAAAATTTCAAAACAAATCTCCAATTATTTAACTGCAAATAAAAAATTAAGTTTTTTTTAAAAACTATGGTGATTAAGACTTTTATAGGGGACAATTTCTCACCTCCTTTCTGAAAAGAAAAAGAAAACTTTTAAAATGTTACCTTTTTTTAAAATTAACATTTGTATATTAGTTTAGTTACACTTTTTGAGGGTTTTTTTTTCTTGTTGTTCTGGTTCCTCCACTCGAATAGTCCGTATTTGTTGTTAATGTATTTCACATTGTATGAAAATAAGTCCATTTAAGGTATTATATATATTATTGTTTTTGAGGTTGCATTTTTATTCTGTATTTGTTATTTTATTGTATTTATTATATTTTATTTATTTGTTATTTGTTATTTTATTGTATTTATTATATTTTATTTATTTTTATTTGCTATTTTATTTTATTTGTTATTTTATTGTATTTATTATATTTTATTTATTTTTATTTGCTATTTTATTGTATTTATTATATTTTATTTATTTTTATTTGCTATTTTATTGTATTTGTTATTTTATTGCATTTATTTTATTTTATTTATTTTTATTTGTTATTTTATTATATTTATTCTATTTTATTTTTGTTCGTTATTTTATTTTATTTGTTCTTTTATTGTATTTATTATATTTTATTTATTTTTATTTGTTATTTTATTGTATTTGTTATTTTATATTTATTTTTTATTTGTTATTTTATTGTATTTGTTATTTTTTGTATTATGTGTTTTATTGTATTTATGTTTATACTGATTGCATTTGTTGAATGTTTGTACAATGTATCCTTTATTTTGTACTCTTCTCCGCCGACCGTTAAAACGCTCCATATCCTATGGGTGAGAGGGTCGGCGTGGGTAATAAAAAAATAAAAATAAAAGGGTTGCTGCTTTTCACAAGTAAAATATATCAGGAGTTGAATCTAATATTAAAAAAACAACTCTAAAAACTTTTTCTTGTACTACTCTTTGACCTCTTTGCATGACCTTTAGTGGTTTTATTTATTTATTTGTTCATGCCGATACAGCCTACCCAGAGGATGTAACGCACTTGCATGGACGGGGGAGTACCAAACAACATAAAAAAACAAAATCACATCAAAACTGAATTACACTGCATGCAAAAAAGCAACAACAACAGCAAAAATTCTGAACAACCAAACAAAAACAAAGAAAGTTACAAAAAAAAAATCATGAACCCACATGAAATAATAATACAGGTAACAAAAGACAAATAAAAATTAAAAATAAACTTAGGATATTAAATACATTACAGCATGTGTGACAATTCAATCGAAAACATTTGAAATTTTATATTCCAAAAAGAAATAATAAATCAAGCAAATGCTAAAGAAACAATGATATATTTTTTGACAACATTTCATCAATCAGAAATTGCATTGAATATGGCACTGGAAATCTTAAAAATCTCTTCCAGATGCACAAGTCCATATTTATTATTAACTAAATTTTAAACCATCCTGTTTTTTTTGCGTCAGTAAATCTATTTAAATGAAACTTTTTAGTAAAAGTACAGTCAAAAACATAATTGTCTACATTACCTTTAGTGAACTATTTTAGTGTCGTTATATTAGAATCTTACCGTCAGCGTAAAATCAAAGAATTACATTAGATACATTGAGTGAACTGCCAGGTCAGATCTAAGTTTATATGTTAAATCTACGGACGGAAACTTCGTCTCAACGCAGTAACATAGCAAGCGAAAAGCTCAGCTAAGTAGAATCAAGCTTTACTATGCTACGTTTTCATCAAGTTAATTATAAATAAATAGAAAAAAATCTTCAGATTAAAAGTGCTTACCAATTTGGCAGTTAATACTTAGCAATTAATAATTAATTTAGTTTGTTAGTAAAATATTTGCAACCGAATTATCAAACATTTTATTTTTGCATAACGAATATTGGGTTAGGTTGGTTGGTTGTGTTAGTTTTTTTGGCGCAAGAGCCATGAAGCTGACCATACTGCGCCAGAAAAAATGTAAAATCATGTCAAGATAAAATTGGGTTAATCTAATAATTATAAAAAAAGGGGGCATTTGGAATCATCTTCGAAAAATTAACGTTTTATTTCGCTTAACATGAGGGAAGCAATGGTTCCCAATATTGATATACTGACCCAATTAATTTCTTTGTATTCAACATTAGTTGTGTTTCCGCTGAAGATTTTGACTCGTTTCAGGTTTTTCAAATAATAATTTAGTTAAAGTAATGATTTAATACTCTAATTATCAAAAGCTCCCCCATACATACGGTACATATGCTATACCAGTAGAATTCTTTTCTTATATCTTGGTTGATATAACAGTTGTAAGAAAAAGGCACCAGAAAGCTTCCCACACATATTAGCTGCCCCCCAGATCAGTTAATTTATTTGAGGTCTGTAATCACACTGCAGATCGATTTACTAGTCCTTCTCTTTGTATCACAGCATGCGCGATTATAAGGTTTATTGCTAATGTGGGAAAGCAAGAACAGATAAACAGACGTACAGTTAAAAAGGGTAGAATTCTTATTTTGGAATTACTTGACCTGATCGTTGGATTACTTGGAGATAGGATTACTTGATTTTCGAATTGAAAGAAAAATTACTCTATCTGATTTTCGGATTATTTGAAGGAAAGGATTACTTAATCTTGAAATTCCTTGACGGGAAAAAAATTTCGATTTTTTAAATGAAAATTCTTAATTTAAGAAGATAATCAAAATTTTATATAGCACAGAATATAAAGGCACTAATTTACTCTAAAAATGACAATTTTTCATTCACACCTTCACTAATGGCCCCATCGATTAGAATCTCTGCTTTTTAAAAATGGCAGATGAGATTGGATTCTAAAATGATTGGTAGGGGAAGTGTTTACATTCCATAAGAAATATACGGTAAACTATATATACTAATAATCTCGTCCTATGAATTATAAATAAAAAATTTCGCCCTAACCTCTAACTTAATTTACTTAATCTCTAGAAAAATTTTAATTAAAAACAATTTTTGAAAACACACTTTTATTAGTGTACTAAACAGCATATATTTTTTATTTTAATTATTTTCCACTTTTAATCTTGAGATCAATCGCTACTGATATTCATTACCAAGCGGTGCCTCTTGTAAGAAATCAAAATTTGGTTCAATTAATGATTAACTGATAATAAGGTTCTGACGATATAAAAACAGTAAATTTTCACCGAGAATAAATTTATGCAAAAAGCTTTAAATCTCTATTACATAAGGAATTGAATAAAAAATCGATTACAAATTCCATCTTTACAAACATAAAACAAGTCGAGTTAAATCAAAGTGTTTCAAAACGTTACGCATAATCTGGCGTTACGCATAATTACGCTTCTCGTGGCAAACCCACTTCTATCAGACAGTCGTATATAATCATAGCTTTGAAGGGACAAAAATATATTTAAATAATGTTACTTCTTAGTTCCTATTTTAATGGATATAAAAAACATAAATTAAATTTCTACTGCATAAAATGTGTATTATTCCTGCTTAATATTGATGAGTTTTAAATTAATTTAATTTAATCTTATTTATCTTCTTTTCCAATAAGAGTCATCATTTTTTAATCTCTTACAGGTCTAATTTTGCACATAAAACAAAGACATTGCATTCTATTTTTGGTCCTTTCCCTCGTAATGAGATATGAAGGAGTATATCGAGTTGAATTGTTTCCCCCCTGGGAACTCTTCACGATGTTTTATATCTGTGCAACCTTCTATTACAAGACAAACATTCGGAGGCACGACATCTCGTGGGAATTAAGGGAACGTTGGACATGCGTGGAAGATACAGAGAAGAGAGAAAATGATCCTCTTTTTCTTAGATACAGTTTGGTTGAGAACAAAGATATGGGAAAAAACTAAGCTTAAGAGACATTCAGCTTCTGAGTAAAGTCCCGGATATGTTTCTTCCCTTTTTTATTCGGAAAAATTCTAGGAGACTGAGTATTTAGGCGATTTTTGTCGACGCTTAAGAGTTGAATGTTTCGTAATCGAACAAATGAAAGTCAAACTCCAAAAAAAAACCTAAAGAATTTCTTCCATGATAAAAAATACTTGCTCTTTATTAGCGTGCTTCTTTATTATATAAGGTGCTTTTTAAACTTTCGTAGCGCTCCACGAGAAATTCGCGTATTTGAAACAATAAGTTGCTGCTCATAAATTTCGATAAAATCTGCAACAGAATGATTTCTTGCGGATTTTGGAATTATGGCCTCCTGTCTTTTCAATGATAACATTAACGTATGACTGTCTTACTTTTAAATACAGCTTCGAATTTATGCTTCAACTAATTCTGTAAGAATATTGATTCTTAATATTGCTAAAAATTCCAATATGCCTTTTTATTATATTATTTGGTTTTTGTATTTTGTAGAGAAAAAAAAAAATCAAAAGAAGCAATTTAGTTTCGCAGAATCACATATACCTAATTTTTTATGTTTTGGATTTAGAACTGTTTTTAAAGAACTAGATTAATTTTTAACGCAGAATGGCTTTTGATTTAGTAATCATGGCCTTTATTGAAAGAAGATCTTTTAGGTTTCAATAAGAGTCCTGTTTCGTGTTTCATTGAAAAAAGATTCTTTTGAATAATACGTCATGTATGAATACATATAACAAACCAGAGCTTTTGTTTCAGATTTCTTCGCCCCAAGACTCTCTTTTATAAAAATGTTGAATTAGCGGGTCTTAAGAGTTTCAAACATCAGAAGAATTTCTTTTTTTCATGCAATTTAGAACAAATAATCGGAGAAAAACAATAACAATAACATTACAATGACAAACAGTTTGCTGCTGCAACGTTCCATTTTTGTTAAGCTGTTTCTCTCTTTTATACACTACAGCTCCGGGGAATATATCACAATACAAATAAAAATCTTTCTATATTCAGTGATAGACGAATGGAAAATAGATATCTTGTTAACTTTGCATACTAGAGACATTTACGGATAAATAAATGTTTCTTTCACTTAGAGTTAACGTATGTGCAGACGATTTTTTCTGTGACGTTGCTACCAAATTTGTAAACATGGGTTTTTATTTGCCCTGAAGGTTGCCTTGTTTAATATTATTTATTTGTTTAAAATAGTTTTCTTATAAAATTGTAAAATACATTTATTTATACTATCGATAGCAAAAATTTGTTTTTGTTTGCCCTGAATCTGTTTTTTAAATGTTATTTCTTTTTCTTAAATCATTGCTTGTACCTAATTGCAAATTATTTTTATTTATATTATTGACCATAAATATCTGTTATAATTTGGTCAGAATGTTGTTGTTTTTGGTAAATGTTATTTATTTTTCTTAAAGTTTCTTCTTCTTCGAACTGATTGTTAATTATTTTTACTTTCAGCAGAATAAATTAATATATCTATTAAACTATAATAAATTAATATTTAGCAAACTAACCATTAATAATTAAATAAAATTACTTATACTGTAATAAATTAATATATATCACAAATACTTTCTATACTAAAATAGAAATTTAATATACTAAATTATTTTTACTTTCAGCAGAATAAATTAATATATCTATTAAACTATAATAAATTAATATTTAGTAAACTAACCATTAATAATTAAATAAAATTACTTATACTGTAATAAATTAATATATATCACAAATACCTGGCTAATCTGTAATGAATGTTTTTAGTAATATTTATTTTTCTTAGATTATTCTTCTTATTTTATTAATTTCTTTTAACTAATCGTAAATTATTCTTACACATTTACTATGGGATGGTGATCAGATGAGTTTGAAAGCAGTTTGTAACTAAATATTAAGGAACTAATTCTTAAATGTTGATAACAGAGCTTTTGACTTTCCATCATAACCAGTTTCCTATATCGTAAAAAGTTTCCAAAAACATTTACAAGTTACACAGTGTTTAAAATCAAAGTGAAAAGTTGCCCCACAAAAGGTTTTGTGTCTAAGAAGTAAACACAAACTTGACCGGTTTTTGTATCTAGTATTATGATTAGAAATATTTTCAAAACTGTGACTGTATTTGCTTATGAAAAAATTAATTAGATATGTATTCATATTTGAAAAAAAAAATTAAGTTTACGTTTTAGGTCGTATTTGTCATTTTTAATAGGATTTCTGATTTGTTGCAGTTGTTTTTCCAAAAACGATTTTAATATACTAATTAACTATTATTTTGAATGAATAATAATGATCTTATATGTGATATTAGGTAGATACTATAAACATAAGTTTATATATTCAGTCTGCTGAAGTGCTTATTGCCGGTGAAATTCCAAACATGTATGAAAAAAGTTGTTTATAAGAATTTCAATATTATCATCTACATAAGGTTTAAGAATTTTCAAGCGATAATTATGCCTTTAAGATCATATAATTTTCTGTATATATATAGTTTTTAACACAAAATTAACTTATTTTTAATTCCGTAAGTATTTAAAGTTTTGTTCATTATGCTTGTGCCATGTTTGGGATTCTGTATAAAAAATTACAGGAAATTGTAATTCTGAATCCAATATAAAGAATTTCCAATCCCGATTTATTATGAAACATTCTTTATTTCAGTTTTTAAATAAAACCTTTTTTCTCACATATTTTTCCTATTTCCTTTTGTTAATAAAATGTACAACCATTCTTCCGAAAAGAATGTCATATTTAAAGTGATTCTGAAAATGTTTGACAAAAAAGTCTAGTTTCCAGTGGTGTGTAAAATGACTCAGATTTATATAATTATATATTTCTTAATTATATTTCAAGATGAGTGGTGTGGTTTTTAAAATTTCATTGAAATAATTCTGATGGAAATTTCGTTTTTTACATGTGAATGGTATAATTAACTTTGTATATTTTCCATAATTATTAATAATTTTAATTAAAATTAACGCGATTGACAAAATAAAATCGTGTTTAAGCTCCATAAAGCCGTTGTAATTTTAGTTGCTAAACTTATTTCAAAGAGCAGTTCAAGACAGTTTAAAAATCTAAATAATTACAAATTTAAATAATAAATAAAATTAAAGTTGAATAAGAACAGTACAGAAACGCTCATTATTTTTTTGTTCTTGCTCTGCTGGGATAATAGCAACAAGCAAAATTCATTATTAGATTTAATGAAGAGCAAAGACCATAGAATTCGGTCAGGAGAAGTTTTTTTGTTAAGGAAAACAAAATTATTGTATGAATTACCGTATTAACATTTTTAATGCAGGTAAGGTACGAAATTAAAACATTATGGCACTAACATCGCTGCGCATATAAGTAACCTTGTCTTAAAATCTAGGTGTACTAACAGACCGAAAGAGATTTGATGCAACAAAAATTCGGTTGAAAAAAGACGTTTTATCTGTAAAGTATAGAGCGTTTCAAATGTGATCAGAGAAACTTTAAGGATAGATCAGGCAGAACTGAATCAGCTGGCTTTAGATGTGGCACTTGAAACTCTTTCTAGTGTTTCGAGGAGGATAAAATCAATGATTTACATAAAAATAGCTTAGAATACAAGCAAAATTCCTATTTCTCTTGGAAAAAAACAGAAAAATAGCTTCTGGAATGTGCTGCGATTAGAAACACTGATCAACACATCTTGTATTAACCCACAAATTTCGAAAACATACATTAGTAATTTCCATAGGTCTAACACAAGGAAATAATCAGTTGAAAATCACCAATCTCTACATTTTATTATATCATATATATTAATATCATATTTTTGTATATATTTATATGATACTTTTAGCCATGAATAAACATAAACTTTTAAATCTCCTATTATTTTGGATTAAAAAAAATCCCACCAGCGATTTATGTAGAAATTTCCTGGAATTTGTAAGCATCTTCTTTGTATTTCAGAGGAATGTAAATAATTATATCGCTTCAGAAAATAACTGAATACATACATCTGACGTCTCAAAAACAATTATTTCTTCTAACAAAGTATATATATCTAACGGTGTATAACAACTTTCTTCATTCATTGCATCGACATGATAGAATTGGAAGCTCTTTTTTTAGGTTTCTGTTGCATTCAATCACAAGATGATAAATTATTTATAAAGTAAGAAGGAAGAAATATATCGTCTGCAAATCGTAACAGAATACAAATCTAGCTATGCAATCAGCTCGCAGTAGAATACAATCTCTCATATTGTTGGGCAAATGCTTTTGGTCGAATGGGAAGAAGAATCGTCAATTTTCTTGTTTATTTTTCTCTTTATTAGTTGCTTTACCAAGACATTTAATTAGAATGCTAAAGAATTTCAGTTACGCTAGAAAAATCTGATAACAGTATAAGATTACAATTCATATTGTGAGGGGCGAAAATATGATAGGTTAAAGAATGAAATGTAAGTAAAAGAAAAGAACTACCATTAAGAAGGAAAGAGTTCCAAAAAATGATCTCCGATTGCAAATTACATTTGTAAAACTTATGAAAAGGCGGATGGTATTGAAATCTGTATTATTTCAAGTAAAAAGAAAAGAGCTACAGATAGAAAAATGATTGAGAAATGCAAAGTGTATCCGTAAGCTTCTCCGAAGTGTAGATATTACCGATACGTTCCAGCCTTTTGATTACATTTTAGAATTCAGCATTAAAGTGAAAAAAATGCATGAAAATATGTTTTTCCTAATAAATGCTCGAAAACAAACAGGAATGCGAGATTTTAATAGGAAAAAAATGAGAAAATCTCTCCCAAACCATTTATTCATTTTCAATCAAATTTATCTTTAGATGCAATCATAAGTGTAGGGGGAAATAGCATTCTGCAACATGATATAACAAATATAATTCAAAATTCTAAGAACTAAATTCATTTTTAGTACTGTTTCAACTAGGAAGAAAAAGTATACTCTCGGGCTTTTTAAAACACTAAACATAGAAGTAATTTCTTTTTAGAAATCCAACATTAACCGTTTTTTGTCTTTATATTGTTACGAAAACCGTCAGGTGGGTGTACCGTGAAAGCAGTCCAACAAATTGAATAACTGAAAATGACACTTTATTTAACGAATATTCCAGAAACTCGAAGCACAGGTATCACGAAATGAAGAGCCCTTGCTCAAATTAAGTAATATCAAGAACAATAGTGCTCAGCTCCTAACAGCTGACTAACTTGCAATGCAAACATGACGCCATAAAGAATATTGATTCCTCTCTCGCTCGGTATTTATATCCTTTTCCGACATGATGTAAAGTCTCATAGAATCATCTAGTACATTCTCTATATCTTTGTTCTTAATATAGATAGGACGGTAATTTGTACATTTTCGGGAATATTCATTTTGCCGCCAAAGTCAAAGGGCATTGGCATCTCCCCGACTGCAGTAGGAGGCTCTGTAAATCTCTTTTTCCAACCATAAGACTAATATTGCAAGACATCATAATTTTGTAACGATATGCATATTTTCTATACATAGCTTAGAACCGTTCTTACTATATTTAGCTCTTTCTGTATGGACGCTGTATTTTTCATTAATAACTACACGATTCCCGATGCAAGTTGTACTTAAAGATTGTGAAATTACGGATGTCTAGAAGGTAATTTATAATGATGTTACAAAAATAAATTTAATCACCCTTTCATTAGTACACTAGAAAGTAGATTTTTTTATTTAAAAAAATTTTTACCTTCTAATCTTTAATTTATTATTCATTATATAAGTATTATGGTATCTTGAAATCAACTTAGCCTCAAATTCAATACCAGGTGGCGCCACTTGTATGTAATCTAAATTTAATTAACCTCTTAAGAACATAACCCGTGTTAACCGTCCTAAATACCGCAGGTTACAAAATAACTCGATCCTTAAGCGGTTAATAAAGAGATTAACTGATAATTAAAATTTAAAAATATTTAGTTGTCATTGAGAATACGCAAGTGTACAAAATTTGAAAATCCCAGAAAAAGTGGAAGAGAATGCAAAATCAATTAAGGAAATCCATCTTTAGAAACGGAACACAAGTCAAATTAAATAAAAGAGCATAAAAAGAGCTACAGATGGAACAGATTTCTACGGTCGATGGGCTCTTCAAACAATCATATTTTTTTGTACTTTACGAACAAATATTTGAGCTCAAGTTATTTAGCAAAGCAATTCTCCATCTTTCTTTTGCACCCAGACATGTCATCAGTATTTAAAATTAATTTATTTGAGTTAGATTAACGCCTCAGTTGGTAACGTCTAGTGACGTCTAGAAGAAGCACTAAATCATTTGAACAGCGACCAGATGACTATTACTACACCTGAACCGCCATCATCCTCTTCAACTTTAACATCAACCTAGCCAGAAGAAGCTTGATATCGAAGAATGCAATGTGCTCCAGTATTTAGTGGAATCTGGTATTAAACCCGATCCCTCCGGTTCCAGCGGTGGATATTGTCAAGAGGCCTACTGGGCCCAAAGTTTGAAGCTAGTAGTTGAATAGAGGGATAAAGCCAAACAATTCTTAGAGTTAAAAAGTCGCTAATGAGTACTTTTTAACCTCATTCATCCCCAAAATGATATAGTCTTGCCACACATGAAAGGATTAGTCTTATTATTTCGTATTCATCACGTCACAATGTCTACGATAATTTAATTTTTTCTATAAACTCAAATTTTAAACAAATGATGTACTTGAACCGAGTATATATCATGTAAGAAGTTGGTAAAAAGTTCTGCTCACGTATACCTTATTCATTGCTGTAGGCTTTGTATTATTTAAGAAAAAGGATGACAGCAACAGAAATATTATGTAAGGTTTTCAGTTTATTTGAACTTGAAAAAATAAACTACCAACTATACGTTTCTAAGGATGATAAAAATCTCCATGTTAAAAAAAATCCTCTTCTTTTATTAAGACTTCTGGTGTTCGCTTATTTAGCAACAACCAAAAAATTAGACTGTCATGAAAGGGTAAATAAAACAGCTTTGAGAGAAAACCTTCGTTTTTACAAAGTAAACACCGAGTTCATTATTAGTTTAAAGGAAATAACGTTTTTTCGGAATTTTAAACACACTTATTTCATTTCTCTAGATACTGCTTTAAAATGTAATCTTCTATGAGTTTAATCATTTTAAGAAAAACAGTATTTGTTTGTGTTGAGCTTTAATTCCAAGAAGAATTTTTTAAAATTAAGTTCTGTAAAGTAATCTCCACGAAAACTTCTTTCTGAAGCTACGACTACGCACCATGTCATCTTGGCACGACAGAAATATACTGGGAGAAAATCTCCTGTACCTAGCAAATAATTTCTGTTTTTATCCGCTTTTTTTCTCCATTTCTGTTTTATTTCTTTCTTCTTATTTCACATAATTGTGGATGTAACGAAAAAAAGTTACATTTCTGTCTTAAATAAAATATGTTGATATCCAGAAATCTATACTTTTGTTTTTCCTTTGGAGAACAGTGGTGCGAAGATTAAAAGAATTATACATAAAAGTGCTACTTGAATATACAAGGAATAGTAGTCAAATATTCATTTGGTTAGAATTAAAATGTAAGTTATTTCAAAAATTTATGGATACTTCGAATAAATGATACAGAAATAATTAATAGCATACAACATAACTTTATTACTAAAACTATGATCAAACTTAGAATCTGGTAAGCTTTGAGGAGTTTCCTGATTCTGATTAATTCAATTAATTTTTGTCTTATTACAATCTTTTTGCATTCAAGCAATATAAATTCAGAAATAATGGCTCAAACAATCGTCATAAATACAATTGTGCGGGAATTGATAAGTTTGTGAGCGGATCACTTGTGTACTTAATCACTTGTTTACTGCGTAATGTTGTTTGCCAGCTTATGGGTTAAGTGAGCCCTTCTTCCAGCATACAGTGACTGGTGATGATTACTAGAATTTACAATTGGAATAATTTATGCAACACATTCTCGATATGTCTATGAATAAAGGACGATACTTCCAGCAGAGTGGAGTACCTCCGCATTACTATACCGATGAGAGGACATCTTGGTAGAAAGGTGTTATGGATGAAGATGTAGCATTGAGTTCCTCCTGCCCCCTTCCTCGATGGATATCGTATCATGAGGACACATGAAAAGTAACGCTTATAGCTTAAAGCCAGCTGCAATCAGCGAGTTGAGACCACTCATTAGAAAGAATGAGACGAAATCCCAACTGATTTTTCTAAGCGCAATTTAAAAATCAATTGATCGTTTTTATTGCAGTGCTTCTATGAAAATAATCAATTCAAAGACTTCCGATAACTGGCGAAATTCTTCCTTTGCATGAATTCAGTTGAGTTATAATTTGATTCCATTTTAAAGGAACAACAGAAACTTTATCAATTACATTCTGCTGGCATTATATTAAATCAATACATTTTTCGAGCTACTACAGAATTATTAAATCTTAGGGCGATCTAAAGTCCCAACAGTACAAACTAATCAACTGGCTGACTTCTTCCAGACATCATAAATAACAGTATAGACAAATAAACAGTTGGTCAAAAAATATACCTCCCTCAGTCCAACTCTTTATGTTGTGAGGCAAAAGTCCTGGATTAGGAAAATGGATGCATTCAGCAACCATGGCCTCCAGTGTACAATTGATGTCAACGACTCATGAACTTTCAATCGAACCATTTTTTCTGGTCCTCTCATCAATTCTTTGTTTCTTTCAGGCATAGGGGCCACTCGAATTGTCTGTGGAATTATAAGATTCTGTTCAGGACAAAGGGCATAATGATTCCAAGCACATTCTTCCAATTGCTTGATGTGCTCGTCTGAGACGGGATATCGTCTCAGTGACTCTTTTCAGTGCAGCGATTTTTTGCTTTCTCGTATGTGAAATATACAAAGAAAAAGAATTGCAATCTCCACTAATAATGAAAACGAATGTGTGCCTGACTGTGAGTATCTGTACCTATGATACATATTTAGTTTTCGTTCAATCCCCCCCCCTAATTTTAGTAAATTTTCAGCAGAACTTAACGAGGAGATTTAATGTGGATATATTTTGTATACCGCACTAAATTTCGATAAAAATACATCAAATGAAGCAATCATTGTAACTGTTACTTTATTGGGAAGCAGAGCAATGGAAATAGAATCAAATGGATAATCACATTTTTATGGTATACTAGCTGCATGGCCCGGCGTTGCACGGGCTATCTCGAATAATGCATTATTCACTGGCGGAAAGAAGGAGGTAAAGTGATACATGCCCAACATTCTCTCCTAAATGAATAAGAAGAAAAGAGCGGTTGAAACATTGGCGTCAAAATCGACAATTTTAAAAAAATGCAAAAAATTGTTATTTTGTAAAAAAAAATTATACCGTGTATGGCGAAATGAATGGTCTATCTCAGGGGATTTCCAACCTTTATTTCCTAGCGTACCCCTTTATTAATTTTTATATTTTCGTGTACCCCTATCTACATATCCTCCCCCACCACCACCAACCATCCGTCTGTGCAAAGAAGTTATTATCAATAATGTAAGGGCTTAATGTTAGCTTAAGAGTCAAATGACCCTAATTAATAACATTTGTTGGACTTATTTTACCTTTTGTTGCATTTGTACAATAGTATTAGTTACAATAGCAGATCAATTCCAAAACAAATGCAATCAGTATTGTAATAATTTGGCATTAACTTATAAGGATGGCTGAAAATTACAATCCGTATTAATCAACTATTCAAGTGGTACAGTTATTAAATACCAAATATTCACTTGGAGAAACAAATTTCTCTGACTTTTTTCTGTCAGCGTCATTTTTTATGTTAATGTAGTTTAATTAGTGGAACTTTTAACGTTATTGCATGTAACATTGTTGTTGTAACAATGTTCTTTAAAGTAAACAACTTCAATAATAAAAAGTATTTTGAATTGCGCAGCAACAATAAAAAGTATTGTTATAAAGTATCCGAAACAATGAAAAGTATTGTTGTAAATTAGTTTTTAATTAATATCTTTTTTACTAATTGTAATTTCGGAATTTAAATGGCCGAAATGAATTCCTTGGATTATTCCCCATCTTTTGGTACTTTCCGCGCGTTTCTCCGTTCAGCGGTTCGTGAGAAGATAGCTGAACATACATACATAGGTTTGTTTACTTTCGAATTTTAATAGTGTAGATTTTCACAGAAAAAATTAATGTAAAAATAAAAAGAGTGTAATGAATTAAATATTTTCTCAGCTTCGGGAACTGAAGTGTATGAGGAATCCATTAATTGATGAAAAAATTTTGGATAGATTTCCACAATAAAAATACAAATTCAAAAAGCAATTATTTGCTTTTAACAACGATTTGTATTTTTTAAAATCAAAATTCACCGGTTTCGTTTCGCGGATTTAAGTCACTGAAAGACCCGAACAAATTTTTAAAGAATTTCGCTCTTTATATAACGTTTATGAGTCAATAACCACAAAGAAATCACACCCATCTTAAACATCCGGGTACAATTGAATGACCTGCTACCGCGATAATTTACATGGCCTCTCTGGCCGAACGCAAAACAGCTCCTATTACGAGTGGCCCATGTGACAATCCCTCCCATTACAAGGAAACTACCCATCATTGGCGATGGGCCCAGAAAAGCAACGCAACCTTTATCGTACCCATCAGGGAAGCGAGACGCCGCTTACTTGCCTGGCGAATTCTCATCCCCATATTTGAGGTGCCCTAAGTTGGGATTTTATGAGACAGTAGAAAAGAAATGAAGTAACATTAAAGTTAGGCAAGAAGAATTTTCAACAACAAAATAAAGAAATTACAGCAATTTAACTGGAATGTTAGCGATTTCAAAACGATAAGGTGCGATTACATGATAAAACAGTATTTTGGTTCATAATTCGTTTCGATTTAAATTATTTGCTTCCTTGCCTTGTTTTTCAAGCCTTTTATAGTCAATAAATGACCTTGTTTACGGGAGATTTCCTTGAGCTTTGTTAGGTTTCAAACAAGTAAATACATGAATTTCGGAAATAGATCACAAAGTTTTAAAGTATTTTGCACTCTCTGCTCACTCTCTCATACACGGGATATGCTTAATCGCCTGCAATAGCTCCTATTATGATTTGCAATTAAAGTTTTAAATCATTTTTCCGTAACTATCGGTTAAACGATCGCCTGAAACTAAATTAAATAATAGACGAGTAAAAAGAATGACACCTAACCTCATACCGTATTCCTTAGTATTCCACACCACATAAATTATGGTTTTTAAGCTACCTATTTCTGCGTTCGTGATCGTTACACTAAAAGAGTGACGAATGCATATGAGATTTAAAAACCAATATGTTATTTGAAAAATAATGCTACAAGTATGGGAAAATAATTTCTCTCTGACTACGTTTCGAAACCTTCAAGAAATTTATAATTTACTTCGGTAGTATGATTAGGATTTTAAAAGAATGAGAGTTTTCCAGTTAAAAATTTTTCATATACGGTCTGTTCAAATTAGCTTAAATTTATGCTGTATTTTCAATTCTCGATAGATTTAACCAGCACTTTTAACCGCTAAATTAGCACATATCGAGTAATTCCTTGCATTAACTTCTTCCAAACATCATAAAGAATCCTTAAATCCCTTCCAGAAAACTAGTGAAATGAATTTCTCGAGAACCCACTTAAGTCGAATTCTTTTACCAAAAGACAAAGAACTACGGCCTCTGTAGTCTCATAGCCTTCACTGCTTAAATATCACCTTTCACTGACATTTCAGTGAAACAT
Source organism: Araneus ventricosus (assembly GCA_013235015.1). NCBI lineage: Eukaryota > Metazoa > Arthropoda > Arachnida > Araneae > Araneidae > Araneus > Araneus ventricosus. The sequence continues at coordinate 18,962 of BGPR01020179.1, forward strand.
ATATTCTCATCCTCAGGTCAAATTTTTCTCCTTTTCAGACGCACACAATTCGAATCGTCTGTAGAATTATACGATCCTACCCTAGACAAAGAACATAATGATTTCCCACGCGTGTTTCAAGGTAATTGCTTACTGTTCTCTTCTGAGACTGGATATCTTCTTATTGACTTATTTTACTGCCGAAGCCCTTCTTTAAAAATAATGTAACAGTGTGACTTTAAAAGAACATCGTTTTTCCAGGTAATAGGTATTGTCGAATTGAAATTCATTTAATGAGTCGGTGGAATTTAACGAGGAGTTTTACTGTTTAATTATCTTCCGTGCCTCATTAAATTTCGATAAAAATACATCAGAAGCAACATTTTGAATGCTCTTTTCCTTACGCATGATATTAATGACGAGGGATTAAAATGGCGAATAACTTTTTAATAGGAATTTTTCAAAAAAAATAAGAATTAAGAGAAAAAGAATAGAAAATAATAGCAAATTAGTTTTATAATTGGTTGCTAACCGAAATTATGATGTCGACGGAATCTTTTGTTAATTGTTATAACTTAATTATTGTTTATTTATAAAAACAAATTTTATATATCATCATTTTTTACAGCTGTCTGTATTATTTTATGGCAAAGCTCATTAATTGCGCTCAACTTACTGAAGTCATTAAGCAGTATTTAACAGGGTTATAATTAAATTTAGCTCTCTCAAATTAAAAAAGAATAAAGTATGCAATTACAATTCTTAGCAAAAGTTGATTAATAGCAAGTTGATTGAAAGATTAAATTATTTCAATAAAAGTAGTAACATTTATCTGAATAAGTTTTGATGATGTCACAAAAATAAGAGATATAAGTGTCACAAAAGTTCGCAAAATGGAATTGTTTACGCCCAAAGGACTCTTAAAAAATCAAATATTTTTTTCTACTTTACAAGCAAGTCGTAAAGATCAAGTGATTTACCAACGTAAAGCTTGTCCTCTCTCTATAGATCTCAAGCAACTGCAATGTTTAAAATTTGATTCTCTTATTTAGGTTAACGCCTCAGATGGAAGCTAGAGATCAAATTAGCGAAGCACTGTATCATTTGAACCGCAGACAGATGGTGATTATGGCACTTGAGCACCTTCTTCAGACTTCAACACCAAGCCAGCAGGAAGATGTTTGACACCAAATGATTTAATGTGCACCATAATAGCATATACGGTGGAATCGAGTCTGAAGTCCCGGACCTTCCGGTCCCAACGTTGGGCCTTTGCCAAGACACCAACTTGGCCCAGAGTTTCAAATTAGTAATCGAAGAAGGAGATACTAGACACAGAAAAGTTACAGGTAAAAAAATTTAACCCGCATTTACTAAAAATAGCTAAGAATTTGGCATTAATTAAAATAAATTTTGCTAGTAAATCCGTGAAAAACTTTCGCGAATTCAAACCCCTCGTAATGATTAGTGTTACCATTTCTCATTCATGATGTCATAATGTCTATGGCGTTTTAATTTTTATTTTAACCCTAATTTTAAACAAACATTGTGCTTAAAGGGAAACTGAGTAGGGGGCGTTGGGGTAGATTGATATTCGGGAACATTGATACAGTCCATAAATTTTGATTATTAGAATGGCTCAAGATGTTCACACCCCGTCATACATACGCCACTGTAACCCTTATCACACGGTATATTTTTCGTCCATGTTATGTCAAAAGTTAATTTACAAATGAATCAAACCGCTAATCTTCTCTTCTAAGTAAATTTTACTCTAAGTATGTGTTGTGCGATTTCTTTAAATATTTACTTTTTCCTACCAGGGAATCTACTCCAAAGGTAGGAAAAAACATTTATTTTTCTCAATTATATTAATTTTGAGGATTTTTAGCATTTTTTACGTGACCATTTGTTTTAAGTGAAAAGGGTTTTTGGGACAGATGGATACAATTCACACCGGGGCACATTGATACGCGCCTTCTGTGTATATCAATGTGCCTCAACAGCAACTACTTTGCAAAACTGTCTCCAGAAATAGAAAAAACGTAAAAAGGAGTTATCTAAGAGAAATACGCAATTAAGTATTTGTTTAAACAATGGAAACGGTTTGAATTTCATTGCAAAAATGAAAAGTATTGTTGTAAATTAAGTTTAAAATATTTTTTACGAATTTATAAAAATTGGAGAAAAAGTGTACAGAAACTTAATTAATATCATTGAAAAGATAAGTTTGCATTTGCAGATGGTGTAAAAATTATTTTTGTGCTATATTATTTTTGTAAGTCATCAAGGAAGAAAGCGAAAATTTCCCTTAATTTTTTTAAATAATTAAAAGTTTCAAAAATGGCTTCGAAGTACACATTCCCTCCATCCAAAGCATTTTTAAACCCAAACGCACACATTCTCCTTCATTATTTGTAGAGATAAATTATTTTCTGAGGCAGTGTTGTTTCATTTTTTCAGTCTCATTAAAAATGTTAAATTTGGATTGAACTAAAAGTTTATTACTTTGTTAAACTTTTATCCTTGATTTGGAATGCAAAGTGTTTTGATAAAACAAATTTTGTTTTGATCTCACACCTATTAATTATCATTATTTTTATTTCCGTATATATCAATGTACCCCTGGTATGGGGCAGATTGATACGAATCCATTTATAGAAAAAAGTGTAATAAATGTTTTATTATGTCATTTATGACTAAACCTCGACTGAAATCCTTTATTAGATTAACAAATATATAAATATAGTGTATTAGTTCTAATTAACAAATATATAAGTATAGTGTATTAGTTCTAATTATTACTTTTGGTGAAATCATTTTTTAGCTTTCCAAAAAAAGGTGTATTAATGTCCTCGCATTCTCCCTATATACCATATCAGAAATCTTTAAAAAATATCTTATCCGTAGATATCTTAATCACTGCAGTAGGTTTTGTATTAATTGAGACAAAAGAGATGTTGACAACAGAAATAGTATATTGGCTTCGCAGTTTATTTGAACTAGGAAAAAAACCTACCAGCTATACTTTTCTGTGGATGATAAAAGTACTCCACGTTTAAAAAAAGCCCCTTACTTATAAGCCTATTGGTGTTCTCTTATTTAACAACTTTCGATAAAATGAGCTTGTCCAGTGTGGACAAACAAAACAGCATGGAGGAAAACCCACTTTTTTACCATGTAAACTCGAAGTTCATTATTAGTTTAATGGATATAACATTTTTTTGCGAAATTTTACGCACGCTTATATCATATCTCCTGATATTGCTTCAAAATGTAATCTTCTATGGTTTAATCATATTACGAAAGGCGAAAGAATCTAGAATCTAGTTTTAAATCCGAGAAGAATTTTTTAATTGAGTTCTGTTAATTTGCACGAAAACTTCTTTCTGAAGCTAAGGGTACTCGCCTTGTCATCTTGACCCGACAGAAATAGTTTGGGAGAAAATCTCCTGCACCTAGCAACTAATTTTTGTTATCTTCCTTTTTTTTTATTTCTGTTTTATTTCTTTCTTCTTATTTCGCATAATTGTGGATGTAGCAAAAATAAATGCTACATTTCTGTCTTAAATAAAATATATTGCAATCCATAAATCCACAGTTTTGTTTTTCCTTTGAAAAACAGTGGTGTGAATATTAAAAGAATTATGTATGAAAATGCTACTTGAATGAAGGAATAGTAATCATATATTCATTTGGTAAGAATTAAAGAACAGGGTATTCCAAAAATATATAGATACATTGAATAAATATTACAAAAAAGTAATAAGATTGCAACATAACTTTTATTACTAAAATTATGACCAAACTTAGAATCTGATATGTTTCCAGAAGTTTCCTGATTCTGATTAATTCAATTAATTCTTCACTCATTGCAATTAGTCTTTTTACGTTCATACAATATGAATTCACACATAACAGCTCAAACGATCTTCATAAATACAATTGTTCGGGAATTGATAAGTTTGTGAGCGGATTACTTACTTGTGTACTTAATCACTTGTTTACTACGAAATGTTGTTTGTCAGCATATGGGTTAACTCAGCCTTTTTTCTTCCAGCATACAGTGACTGGTGATGATTACCAAAACTTGCAATCGGGGTGCTTTATGCCACATTAAAGATATATCTAAGAATAAAGAACGATACTGCCAGCAGAATGGAACACCTCCGCCTCACTATACTGATATGAGAAAATATAGGTGGGCAGGTGTTAAGGATGAAGAGGTAACATTGAATTCCCCCTACCACTCTTCCAGTCACCTTATCAGACCTGGATGGATTTCGTATCGAGAGGATACGTGAAAAATAATGTTTATAGCTCAAGTCCAGCTACAATTAGCTAGTTGAAACCTCTCATTGGAAAGAAGGAGACAAAATCCCAACTGATTTTTCTCAGCGCCATTTAAAACTCAATTGGTCGGTTTTATTGTAGTGCTTGTATAAATATAATCAATTGAAACAATTCCGATAGCTGGCGAAATTCTTTCTTTGCATGAATTCAGCTGAGTTATAATTTGATCCCTTTTTACAGAAACAACAAAACCTTTGTCAAATACATTCTGCAGGCATTATATTAAATCAATACATTTTTCGAGCTACTGTAGAATTAATAAATCTTCTGGTTTTCTAAAGTCCCAACAGTACAGAGTAATCAATCAGCTGACTTCTTCCAGACATCAAAAATAACACTATTGAGAAATAAACAGTTGATGAAAAACTTCCTTAGTCTTTATGCCGGGTGACAAAATTCCTGAATTAGGAAAACGGATGCTTTCAGCAACCATGGCCTCCAGAGTCCCATTGAAGTCAACGACTCATGGCCTTTCAAACGAACCATTCATTATGGTCCCCACTGCAATTCTTTGCTTTTTTGAGGCATAGGCGCCATTCGAATTGTCTGCAGAATTATAAGAATCTATTCTGGACAAAGGGCATTATGATTCCAGACACATTTTTCCAATTTACTGCGCTCGTCTGAGAGTCCGAATATCTTCTCACTGACTTTTTTCAGTGCCACTATTGTTTGTTTTCTCGTATAAGAAGTATACGATTAAAAAGTATTGTAATCTCTACTAATAATGAAAGCGAATGTGCGTTTGACTGTGAGTGTGTGCGTTTGTCTGTATTTAACTCTACAGCACAGATTGGTAGATTGAGAGCTACCAAATTTGGCACGAATATACATTGAAGAGCGGAAATGTGCACCTCGGAAATTTTTTTTCGAAATTTTAAGTGGAAATTTAGTTAATTCAAAATTAAGCGAAAGTTTTGTTTAGTTCATTGATAACTCTCGGAAACATTATCACAAAAATGACTTTTGTATCACCTTAAAATTCACAAATTTCTGTTTGCAAATCATCTTGTATTATCTGTTAACAAATCATCTTACATTATCTGTTAATCTTATTAACATTATCTGTTTAAAAAATAAAAATTCATAAAGCAATTATATGCTTTTACAACGATTTGTATTTTTAATTTCTTTTTACAGATTTAAATCACTAAAATAATACCAATTTAGTTTTCGTTCAATATTTTCCAAATTTTAATAAATTTTCAGCACGATTTAACAAAGAGATTTTCTGTAGATTTATTGTGTATGCCGCATGAGATTTCGATACAAATTCATCAAATGAAGCAACATTTAAACTGTTCTTTCCTTAGCAGGCGAGAGCAATGAAAAACGAATCAAATGGCTAGTTACATTTTTATGGTATATTTTCGCAGAAAGAATTAATGTAAAAACTGCTCAGAATTAAATATTTTATTTTTTATACCTATTGCTATTATATTGGTTTGCTTGGATTGAAATTAATTTGATGAGAGAGCAGAATTCAGTCAGAGGATTTACAGTAGACTTATAGTGTATACCGCATTAAATTTCGATAAAAGTTCATCAAGTGATCATTTTAACTGTTCCTTCCTCGGCAAGCGACAGCAATGAAAGTAGATTGAAATATCTAGTCACAGTTTTCATGGTATATTTTCACAAAAAGATTTAATGTAAAAATAAAAGCTGAAGTGAATTAAAAATTTTCTCAACTACTAATATTAATGTGTAGGAGGAATCCATTAATTGGTGTTTAAATTTTGTCGCTGATTGCCGAAAAATATACAAATTCATAAAGCAATTATTTGCTTTTAACAACGATTTGTATTTTTTAATTTATTTTTATAGATTGAAGTCACTAAAAGACGCCAAAAAATTTTCAAAGTATTTAGCTCTTTTAATTGCGTTTATGAGTCTATGACCACAAATAAATCCCATACAGCCTAAGAATCCGAACTGAATCCGGTCGTCGCGACAATTAACATGTCCTCGGTGGCCAAAAGTATAATATCTCCTATTGCGAGTGGTCCATCTGACAATGCCTCCCATTACAAGGGTACGACCCATCATTAGCGATTGGCCAAGAAGATCAATACCATCATTATTGTATCCATAAGGGAAGCGAGACCCCGCTTACTTTCTGGCGACTTCTGATACCCATATTTGTGTTGCCATAGGGTGCGACTGTTTGAGACAGTAGAAAAGAAATGAAGTAATATTTCTAAGACAATAGAAATTTAACTAAAGTTAGGGCAAGAAATGTTTAGAGAAATAAAATTAAGAAAATACAGCAATTTAACTGGAATATTATCGATTTTAAAACGATAAGGCAATAAATGATTACATGAACAAACATTATTTTGTTTCATAATTCTTTTCGACTTAAATTATTTGTTTCCTAGTATTGGATGGGGTAGCTAGGATTATTATAAAACGTTAAAGCAAAGTAGGTGCCCAATGATAAAATTCAGTTGTATATATATATCAATTATTTAATCAATTCTGGATACTGAAATATATAACACAATGATAAGCAATTCAAGCTATACTCATATAAATCACCTACCTTTGCAGACCTGAAAAACCTAGCTACTAAATTAAATCATTTTACATACAGTGGTAGTACATTGCTATTTATGAGAGCAAGTTAGAGAAATTAAAACAGAATCAAAATCTATGAATTCAAATCTTTTTATTATAGAATAGTTTAAATTAAATCATTTTAATCACTGCCATGATTTATATATATACAAGATTAATGCACATAACTAAAAATGTAATAACCAAAATAAACAAATATATAGCTACACATATTACAAAGCACTGCAGGCTTAGAAAAAAAATATAGTAATGAGGATACTAGGTAAAAACAACAAATTCAAGGAATACTTTTTTGATTCTGCAGAAAAACAATTGTGTTACGTTGACAAAGCACATTGCAGTCCATGTTTGCTTGTGAAAAAGTTATTACAACACACGATGTATGAAAAAATTCGAAGAAATTGGTAATTTCACAAAATTATGTATACACAACTCGGTGATTTAGACGCATTATTGGTGCACTACACGTTTCCTTGAGCACTTCGATTATAAAATTGTTAACGTAAAGAAATTTGAATGGGCAGGCTGTTCAAATTGCAACCTGATCATTTCTAGTGCAAGGCTTGAGGTCGAGTATTCAGTTCACACGAACTACTGATTTGTATAGCGCACATTTTGCACCAAAAGCTGTCACAATTGCCTCCATTTCATACATGAATAAAGATGAAAAGATGAAAATTTTGGATGACACCATTCACATATTGAAGATTTCAAACTCGCAGAATCAAACATCACATCACCACACCAAAAAACTTGTTGGAGAATCGAACTCTTTCGTTTTTTAAAATTCCAACGGAAAAAGAAAAATATAAAAATGACAAGCTTCCTCAAGGCCCAAAGGCCCCCAGAAGACCCAAAGGCCCTATGGCCCGCAGCTGCAACAACTCCAACCACACGTTCAGACCATCACAAAGGAAATTTCAAATCATAACGGAAAACGATTCCAGTGACAGACGCCAAAACCTGATTACGCCAAATTCTTACGCGAAAACAAGATGGCGAAGAAATAATCCCGTTGAAAAATTTGAATTTAAAAATTAATAAAGTTGAAACCTTAATGGAAACAACAACGAAAGTTACGACAAAAAATATTTAAATCGAATACAAAGTAAATAATTAAGAAAAATTTAGATATTTAATGAAACGGCTAAAAATTATCGTTTGAATTTCAAAAGTTGTCAAAGTTGCCACAAGAGATAAAATAAACTTTGGTGGCGAAGAATTAAATTAATTAAAAATACTGACAAAACCGAAAAAAGATGTAGATGCAATTTTTGCAATCTAACACCTAGCCTTGAATTTCAAAATTTAATAAGTTAAAGTGATTATAAGCTGACTTTTGAATATAAAAAGAAAATAAGTTCCTTTCCAGTTCCTTTTTTAGGCATTCCAAAGCGGAATTAGCACATTAATTTAGTTATATTGACGACCCGTTTTGGAGCAACGCGTGGGTTATTTTGGGACGAACCTTATAATTTTGCACCACGGTCAGATGACGATACTTGGCAGTTCCCTCTCAAACCTTCCATACAAATAGAGGATCCTTGGCCCTTTTCGTATGATTTAACTTGCAACTTATCCACATACACGGCGGATCTTCAGTGGAATCGGGTTTTTGAACCTATAACCCTCCAGCCCCAAAGCCGAGACCCTACCACTAGCCCAACGCGGATACGTGCGATTTACATTAATCCCAAATCAAAGGGGAAAAATTGAAGACATTTATGGTCATTATAATTTTGTTGGGCTTCAAACCCATAAATACATGAAATTTAGAGATGAATCACTTAGTTTTAATTCATTTTGAGCTCTCTTCTCACTCTGACATCCACGAGACATCCATAATTCTTAGAGATAGCTATTATTGTGTTTTACTATTAAACTTCCAAATCATTTTTCCGTGAATAGAGGTTAAATAATAACATGGAAAACTTATACGTTTACAAGACCGGCATAATATGCGCTAAATATCAAGCAAGTAAAATGAAGTCATACACTTAAGAAACTGGCAAAATATGCATTAAATATCAAGAAGGTAAACAAAATAACATCTAACCCCATAAAATATTTTTAATATTCCACACCACATGTATTATCGTATTTAAACTACCTATTTCTGCGTCCGATGATCGTTACCCTAAAAGTGTGATCGATTGCATCTGAGATTTAAAATCCAGTATATCACTTGAAAAATAACATTAAAAGTTTAGAAGAAAAAGTTCTTTCAGACTACGTGGCGACAGTGTCTAGAATTTATAATCTACTTCAAGTTTGATTAGGATTTTAAAAATTAGTTTACTATTTGATTAGGATTTTA
>BGPR01020180.1:0-28190 GCA_013235015.1 Araneus ventricosus
TAAAATCCTAATCAAATAGTAAACTAATTTTTAAAATCCTAATCAAACTTGAAGTAGATTATAAATTCTAGACACTGTCGCCACGTAGTCTGAAAGAACTTTTTCTTCTAAACTTTTAATGTTATTTTTCAAGTGATATACTGGATTTTAAATCTCAGATGCAATCGATCACACTTTTAGGGTAACGATCATCGGACGCAGAAATAGGTAGTTTAAATACGATAATACATGTGGTGTGGAATATTAAAAATATTTTATGGGGTTAGATGTTATTTTGTTTACCTTCTTGATATTTAATGCATATTTTGCCAGTTTCTTAAGTGTATGACTTCATTTTACTTGCTTGATATTTAGCGCATATTATGCCGGTCTTGTAAACGTATAAGTTTTCCATGTTATTATTTAACCTCTATTCACGGAAAAATGATTTGGAAGTTTAATAGTAAAACACAATAATAGCTATCTCTAAGAATTATGGATGTCTCGTGGATGTCAGAGTGAGAAGAGAGCTCAAAATGAATTAAAACTAAGTGATTCATCTCTAAATTTCATGTATTTATGGGTTTGAAGCCCAACAAAATTATAATGACCATAAATGTCTTCAATTTTTCCCCTTTGATTTGGGATTAATGTAAATCGCACGTATCCGCGTTGGGCTAGTGGTAGGGTCTCGGCTTTGGGGCTGGAGGGTTATAGGTTCAAAAACCCGATTCCACTGAAGATCCGCCGTGTATGTGGATAAGTTGCAAGTTAAATCATACGAAAAGGGCCAAGGATCCTCTATTTGTATGGAAGGTTTGAGAGGGAACTGCCAAGTATCGTCATCTGACCGTGGTGCAAAATTATAAGGTTCGTCCCAAAATAACCCACGCGTTGCTCCAAAACGGGTCGTCAATATAACTAAATTAATGTGCTAATTCCGCTTTGGAATGCCTAAAAAAGGAACTGGAAAGGAACTTATTTTCTTTTTATATTCAAAAGTCAGCTTATAATCACTTTAACTTATTAAATTTTGAAATTCAAGGCTAGGTGTTAGATTGCAAAAATTGCATCTACATCTTTTTTCGGTTTTGTCAGTATTTTTAATTAATTTAATTCTTCGCCACCAAAGTTTATTTTATCTCTTGTGGCAACTTTGACAACTTTTGAAATTCAAACGATAATTTTTAGCCGTTTCATTAAATATCTAAATTTTTCTTAATTATTTACTTTGTATTCGATTTAAATATTTTTTGTCGTAACTTTCGTTGTTGTTTCCATTAAGGTTTCAACTTTATTAATTTTTAAATTCAAATTTTTCAACGGGATTATTTCTTCGCCATCTTGTTTTCGCGTAAGAATTTGGCGTAATCAGGTTTTGGCGTCTGTCACTGGAATCGTTTTCCGTTATGATTTGAAATTTCCTTTGTGATGGTCTGAACGTGTGGTTGGAGTTGTTGCAGCTGCGGGCCATAGGGCCTTTGGGTCTTCTGGGGGCCTTTGGGCCTTGAGGAAGCTTGTCATTTTTATATTTTTCTTTTTCCGTTGGAATTTTAAAAAACGAAAGAGTTCGATTCTCCAACAAGTTTTTTGGTGTGGTGATGTGATGTTTGATTCTGCGAGTTTGAAATCTTCAATATGTGAATGGTGTCATCCAAAATTTTCATCTTTTCATCTTTATTCATGTATGAAATGGAGGCAATTGTGACAGCTTTTGGTGCAAAATGTGCGCTATACAAATCAGTAGTTCGTGTGAACTGAATACTCGACCTCAAGCCTTGCACTAGAAATGATCAGGTTGCAATTTGAACAGCCTGCCCATTCAAATTTCTTTACGTTAACAATTTTATAATCGAAGTGCTCAAGGAAACGTGTAGTGCACCAATAATGCGTCTAAATCACCGAGTTGTGTATACATAATTTTGTGAAATTACCAATTTCTTCGAATTTTTTCATACATCGTGTGTTGTAATAACTTTTTCACAAGCAAACATGGACTGCAATGTGCTTTGTCAACGTAACACAATTGTTTTTCTGCAGAATCAAAAAAGTATTCCTTGAATTTGTTGTTTTTACCTAGTATCCTCATTACTATATTTTTTTTCTAAGCCTGCAGTGCTTTGTAATATGTGTAGCTATATATTTGTTTATTTTGGTTATTACATTTTTAGTTATGTGCATTAATCTTGTATATATATAAATCATGGCAGTGATTAAAATGATTTAATTTAAACTATTCTATAATAAAAAGATTTGAATTCATAGATTTTGATTCTGTTTTAATTTCTCTAACTTGCTCTCATAAATAGCAATGTACTACCACTGTATGTAAAATGATTTAATTTAGTAGCTAGGTTTTTCAGGTCTGCAAAGGTAGGTGATTTATATGAGTATAGCTTGAATTGCTTATCATTGTGTTATATATTTCAGTATCCAGAATTGATTAAATAATTGATATATATATACAACTGAATTTTATCATTGGGCACCTACTTTGCTTTAACGTTTTATAATAATCCTAGCTACCCCATCCAATACTAGGAAACAAATAATTTAAGTCGAAAAGAATTATGAAACAAAATAATGTTTGTTCATGTAATCATTTATTGCCTTATCGTTTTAAAATCGATAATATTCCAGTTAAATTGCTGTATTTTCTTAATTTTATTTCTCTAAACATTTCTTGCCCTAACTTTAGTTAAATTTCTATTGTCTTAGAAATATTACTTCATTTCTTTTCTACTGTCTCAAACAGTCGCACCCTATGGCAACACAAATATGGGTATCAGAAGTCGCCAGAAAGTAAGCGGGGTCTCGCTTCCCTTATGGATACAATAATGATGGTATTGATCTTCTTGGCCAATCGCTAATGATGGGTCGTACCCTTGTAATGGGAGGCATTGTCAGATGGACCACTCGCAATAGGAGATATTATACTTTTGGCCACCGAGGACATGTTAATTGTCGCGACGACCGGATTCAGTTCGGATTCTTAGGCTGTATGGGATTTATTTGTGGTCATAGACTCATAAACGCAATTAAAAGAGCTAAATACTTTGAAAATTTTTTGGCGTCTTTTAGTGACTTCAATCTATAAAAATAAATTAAAAAATACAAATCGTTGTTAAAAGCAAATAATTGCTTTATGAATTTGTATATTTTTCGGCAATCAGCGACAAAATTTAAACACCAATTAATGGATTCCTCCTACACATTAATATTAGTAGTTGAGAAAATTTTTAATTCACTTCAGCTTTTATTTTTACATTAAATCTTTTTGTGAAAATATACCATGAAAACTGTGACTAGATATTTCAATCTACTTTCATTGCTGTCGCTTGCCGAGGAAGGAACAGTTAAAATGATCACTTGATGAACTTTTATCGAAATTTAATGCGGTATACACTATAAGTCTACTGTAAATCCTCTGACTGAATTCTGCTCTCTCATCAAATTAATTTCAATCCAAGCAAACCAATATAATAGCAATAGGTATAAAAAATAAAATATTTAATTCTGAGCAGTTTTTACATTAATTCTTTCTGCGAAAATATACCATAAAAATGTAACTAGCCATTTGATTCGTTTTTCATTGCTCTCGCCTGCTAAGGAAAGAACAGTTTAAATGTTGCTTCATTTGATGAATTTGTATCGAAATCTCATGCGGCATACACAATAAATCTACAGAAAATCTCTTTGTTAAATCGTGCTGAAAATTTATTAAAATTTGGAAAATATTGAACGAAAACTAAATTGGTATTATTTTAGTGATTTAAATCTGTAAAAAGAAATTAAAAATACAAATCGTTGTAAAAGCATATAATTGCTTTATGAATTTTTATTTTTTAAACAGATAATGTTAATAAGATTAACAGATAATGTAAGATGATTTGTTAACAGATAATACAAGATGATTTGCAAACAGAAATTTGTGAATTTTAAGGTGATACAAAAGTCATTTTTGTGATAATGTTTCCGAGAGTTATCAATGAACTAAACAAAACTTTCGCTTAATTTTGAATTAACTAAATTTCCACTTAAAATTTCGAAAAAAAATTTCCGAGGTGCACATTTCCGCTCTTCAATGTATATTCGTGCCAAATTTGGTAGCTCTCAATCTACCAATCTGTGCTGTAGAGTTAAATACAGACAAACGCACACACTCACAGTCAAACGCACATTCGCTTTCATTATTAGTAGAGATTACAATACTTTTTAATCGTATACTTCTTATACGAGAAAACAAACAATAGTGGCACTGAAAAAAGTCAGTGAGAAGATATTCGGACTCTCAGACGAGCGCAGTAAATTGGAAAAATGTGTCTGGAATCATAATGCCCTTTGTCCAGAATAGATTCTTATAATTCTGCAGACAATTCGAATGGCGCCTATGCCTCAAAAAAGCAAAGAATTGCAGTGGGGACCATAATGAATGGTTCGTTTGAAAGGCCATGAGTCGTTGACTTCAATGGGACTCTGGAGGCCATGGTTGCTGAAAGCATCCGTTTTCCTAATTCAGGAATTTTGTCACCCGGCATAAAGACTAAGGAAGTTTTTCATCAACTGTTTATTTCTCAATAGTGTTATTTTTGATGTCTGGAAGAAGTCAGCTGATTGATTACTCTGTACTGTTGGGACTTTAGAAAACCAGAAGATTTATTAATTCTACAGTAGCTCGAAAAATGTATTGATTTAATATAATGCCTGCAGAATGTATTTGACAAAGGTTTTGTTGTTTCTGTAAAAAGGGATCAAATTATAACTCAGCTGAATTCATGCAAAGAAAGAATTTCGCCAGCTATCGGAATTGTTTCAATTGATTATATTTATACAAGCACTACAATAAAACCGACCAATTGAGTTTTAAATGGCGCTGAGAAAAATCAGTTGGGATTTTGTCTCCTTCTTTCCAATGAGAGGTTTCAACTAGCTAATTGTAGCTGGACTTGAGCTATAAACATTATTTTTCACGTATCCTCTCGATACGAAATCCATCCAGGTCTGATAAGGTGACTGGAAGAGTGGTAGGGGGAATTCAATGTTACCTCTTCATCCTTAACACCTGCCCACCTATATTTTCTCATATCAGTATAGTGAGGCGGAGGTGTTCCATTCTGCTGGCAGTATCGTTCTTTATTCTTAGATATATCTTTAATGTGGCATAAAGCACCCCGATTGCAAGTTTTGGTAATCATCACCAGTCACTGTATGCTGGAAGAAAAAAGGCTGAGTTAACCCATATGCTGACAAACAACATTTCGTAGTAAACAAGTGATTAAGTACACAAGTAAGTAATCCGCTCACAAACTTATCAATTCCCGAACAATTGTATTTATGAAGATCGTTTGAGCTGTTATGTGTGAATTCATATTGTATGAACGTAAAAAGACTAATTGCAATGAGTGAAGAATTAATTGAATTAATCAGAATCAGGAAACTTCTGGAAACATATCAGATTCTAAGTTTGGTCATAATTTTAGTAATAAAAGTTATGTTGCAATCTTATTACTTTTTTGTAATATTTATTCAATGTATCTATATATTTTTGGAATACCCTGTTCTTTAATTCTTACCAAATGAATATATGATTACTATTCCTTCATTCAAGTAGCATTTTCATACATAATTCTTTTAATATTCACACCACTGTTTTTCAAAGGAAAAACAAAACTGTGGATTTATGGATTGCAATATATTTTATTTAAGACAGAAATGTAGCATTTATTTTTGCTACATCCACAATTATGCGAAATAAGAAGAAAGAAATAAAACAGAAATAAAAAAAAAGGAAGATAACAAAAATTAGTTGCTAGGTGCAGGAGATTTTCTCCCAAACTATTTCTGTCGGGTCAAGATGACAAGGCGAGTACCCTTAGCTTCAGAAAGAAGTTTTCGTGCAAATTAACAGAACTCAATTAAAAAATTCTTCTCGGATTTAAAACTAGATTCTAGATTCTTTCGCCTTTCGTAATATGATTAAACCATAGAAGATTACATTTTGAAGCAATATCAGGAGATATGATATAAGCGTGCGTAAAATTTCGCAAAAAAATGTTATATCCATTAAACTAATAATGAACTTCGAGTTTACATGGTAAAAAAGTGGGTTTTCCTCCATGCTGTTTTGTTTGTCCACACTGGACAAGCTCATTTTATCGAAAGTTGTTAAATAAGAGAACACCAATAGGCTTATAAGTAAGGGGCTTTTTTTAAACGTGGAGTACTTTTATCATCCACAGAAAAGTATAGCTGGTAGGTTTTTTTCCTAGTTCAAATAAACTGCGAAGCCAATATACTATTTCTGTTGTCAACATCTCTTTTGTCTCAATTAATACAAAACCTACTGCAGTGATTAAGATATCTACGGATAAGATATTTTTTAAAGATTTCTGATATGGTATATAGGGAGAATGCGAGGACATTAATACACCTTTTTTTGGAAAGCTAAAAAATGATTTCACCAAAAGTAATAATTAGAACTAATACACTATACTTATATATTTGTTAATTAGAACTAATACACTATATTTATATATTTGTTAATCTAATAAAGGATTTCAGTCGAGGTTTAGTCATAAATGACATAATAAAACATTTATTACACTTTTTTCTATAAATGGATTCGTATCAATCTGCCCCATACCAGGGGTACATTGATATATACGGAAATAAAAATAATGATAATTAATAGGTGTGAGATCAAAACAAAATTTGTTTTATCAAAACACTTTGCATTCCAAATCAAGGATAAAAGTTTAACAAAGTAATAAACTTTTAGTTCAATCCAAATTTAACATTTTTAATGAGACTGAAAAAATGAAACAACACTGCCTCAGAAAATAATTTATCTCTACAAATAATGAAGGAGAATGTGTGCGTTTGGGTTTAAAAATGCTTTGGATGGAGGGAATGTGTACTTCGAAGCCATTTTTGAAACTTTTAATTATTTAAAAAAATTAAGGGAAATTTTCGCTTTCTTCCTTGATGACTTACAAAAATAATATAGCACAAAAATAATTTTTACACCATCTGCAAATGCAAACTTATCTTTTCAATGATATTAATTAAGTTTCTGTACACTTTTTCTCCAATTTTTATAAATTCGTAAAAAATATTTTAAACTTAATTTACAACAATACTTTTCATTTTTGCAATGAAATTCAAACCGTTTCCATTGTTTAAACAAATACTTAATTGCGTATTTCTCTTAGATAACTCCTTTTTACGTTTTTTCTATTTCTGGAGACAGTTTTGCAAAGTAGTTGCTGTTGAGGCACATTGATATACACAGAAGGCGCGTATCAATGTGCCCCGGTGTGAATTGTATCCATCTGTCCCAAAAACCCTTTTCACTTAAAACAAATGGTCACGTAAAAAATGCTAAAAATCCTCAAAATTAATATAATTGAGAAAAATAAATGTTTTTTCCTACCTTTGGAGTAGATTCCCTGGTAGGAAAAAGTAAATATTTAAAGAAATCGCACAACACATACTTAGAGTAAAATTTACTTAGAAGAGAAGATTAGCGGTTTGATTCATTTGTAAATTAACTTTTGACATAACATGGACGAAAAATATACCGTGTGATAAGGGTTACAGTGGCGTATGTATGACGGGGTGTGAACATCTTGAGCCATTCTAATAATCAAAATTTATGGACTGTATCAATGTTCCCGAATATCAATCTACCCCAACGCCCCCTACTCAGTTTCCCTTTAAGCACAATGTTTGTTTAAAATTAGGGTTAAAATAAAAATTAAAACGCCATAGACATTATGACATCATGAATGAGAAATGGTAACACTAATCATTACGAGGGGTTTGAATTCGCGAAAGTTTTTCACGGATTTACTAGCAAAATTTATTTTAATTAATGCCAAATTCTTAGCTATTTTTAGTAAATGCGGGTTAAATTTTTTTACCTGTAACTTTTCTGTGTCTAGTATCTCCTTCTTCGATTACTAATTTGAAACTCTGGGCCAAGTTGGTGTCTTGGCAAAGGCCCAACGTTGGGACCGGAAGGTCCGGGACTTCAGACTCGATTCCACCGTATATGCTATTATGGTGCACATTAAATCATTTGGTGTCAAACATCTTCCTGCTGGCTTGGTGTTGAAGTCTGAAGAAGGTGCTCAAGTGCCATAATCACCATCTGTCTGCGGTTCAAATGATACAGTGCTTCGCTAATTTGATCTCTAGCTTCCATCTGAGGCGTTAACCTAAATAAGAGAATCAAATTTTAAACATTGCAGTTGCTTGAGATCTATAGAGAGAGGACAAGCTTTACGTTGGTAAATCACTTGATCTTTACGACTTGCTTGTAAAGTAGAAAAAAATATTTGATTTTTTAAGAGTCCTTTGGGCGTAAACAATTCCATTTTGCGAACTTTTGTGACACTTATATCTCTTATTTTTGTGACATCATCAAAACTTATTCAGATAAATGTTACTACTTTTATTGAAATAATTTAATCTTTCAATCAACTTGCTATTAATCAACTTTTGCTAAGAATTGTAATTGCATACTTTATTCTTTTTTAATTTGAGAGAGCTAAATTTAATTATAACCCTGTTAAATACTGCTTAATGACTTCAGTAAGTTGAGCGCAATTAATGAGCTTTGCCATAAAATAATACAGACAGCTGTAAAAAATGATGATATATAAAATTTGTTTTTATAAATAAACAATAATTAAGTTATAACAATTAACAAAAGATTCCGTCGACATCATAATTTCGGTTAGCAACCAATTATAAAACTAATTTGCTATTATTTTCTATTCTTTTTCTCTTAATTCTTATTTTTTTTGAAAAATTCCTATTAAAAAGTTATTCGCCATTTTAATCCCTCGTCATTAATATCATGCGTAAGGAAAAGAGCATTCAAAATGTTGCTTCTGATGTATTTTTATCGAAATTTAATGAGGCACGGAAGATAATTAAACAGTAAAACTCCTCGTTAAATTCCACCGACTCATTAAATGAATTTCAATTCGACAATACCTATTACCTGGAAAAACGATGTTCTTTTAAAGTCACACTGTTACATTATTTTTAAAGAAGGGCTTCGGCAGTAAAATAAGTCAATAAGAAGATATCCAGTCTCAGAAGAGAACAGTAAGCAATTACCTTGAAACACGCGTGGGAAATCATTATGTTCTTTGTCTAGGGTAGGATCGTATAATTCTACAGACGATTCGAATTGTGTGCGTCTGAAAAGGAGAAAAATTTGACCTGAGGATGAGAATATATGTTTCACTGAAATGTCAGTGAAAGGTGATATTTAAGCAGTGAAGGCTATGAGACTACAGAGGCCGTAGTTCTTTGTCTTTTGGTAAAAGAATTCGACTTAAGTGGGTTCTCGAGAAATTCATTTCACTAGTTTTCTGGAAGGGATTTAAGGATTCTTTATGATGTTTGGAAGAAGTTAATGCAAGGAATTACTCGATATGTGCTAATTTAGCGGTTAAAAGTGCTGGTTAAATCTATCGAGAATTGAAAATACAGCATAAATTTAAGCTAATTTGAACAGACCGTATATGAAAAATTTTTAACTGGAAAACTCTCATTCTTTTAAAATCCTAATCATACTACCGAAGTAAATTATAAATTTCTTGAAGGTTTCGAAACGTAGTCAGAGAGAAATTATTTTCCCATACTTGTAGCATTATTTTTCAAATAACATATTGGTTTTTAAATCTCATATGCATTCGTCACTCTTTTAGTGTAACGATCACGAACGCAGAAATAGGTAGCTTAAAAACCATAATTTATGTGGTGTGGAATACTAAGGAATACGGTATGAGGTTAGGTGTCATTCTTTTTACTCGTCTATTATTTAATTTAGTTTCAGGCGATCGTTTAACCGATAGTTACGGAAAAATGATTTAAAACTTTAATTGCAAATCATAATAGGAGCTATTGCAGGCGATTAAGCATATCCCGTGTATGAGAGAGTGAGCAGAGAGTGCAAAATACTTTAAAACTTTGTGATCTATTTCCGAAATTCATGTATTTACTTGTTTGAAACCTAACAAAGCTCAAGGAAATCTCCCGTAAACAAGGTCATTTATTGACTATAAAAGGCTTGAAAAACAAGGCAAGGAAGCAAATAATTTAAATCGAAACGAATTATGAACCAAAATACTGTTTTATCATGTAATCGCACCTTATCGTTTTGAAATCGCTAACATTCCAGTTAAATTGCTGTAATTTCTTTATTTTGTTGTTGAAAATTCTTCTTGCCTAACTTTAATGTTACTTCATTTCTTTTCTACTGTCTCATAAAATCCCAACTTAGGGCACCTCAAATATGGGGATGAGAATTCGCCAGGCAAGTAAGCGGCGTCTCGCTTCCCTGATGGGTACGATAAAGGTTGCGTTGCTTTTCTGGGCCCATCGCCAATGATGGGTAGTTTCCTTGTAATGGGAGGGATTGTCACATGGGCCACTCGTAATAGGAGCTGTTTTGCGTTCGGCCAGAGAGGCCATGTAAATTATCGCGGTAGCAGGTCATTCAATTGTACCCGGATGTTTAAGATGGGTGTGATTTCTTTGTGGTTATTGACTCATAAACGTTATATAAAGAGCGAAATTCTTTAAAAATTTGTTCGGGTCTTTCAGTGACTTAAATCCGCGAAACGAAACCGGTGAATTTTGATTTTAAAAAATACAAATCGTTGTTAAAAGCAAATAATTGCTTTTTGAATTTGTATTTTTATTGTGGAAATCTATCCAAAATTTTTTCATCAATTAATGGATTCCTCATACACTTCAGTTCCCGAAGCTGAGAAAATATTTAATTCATTACACTCTTTTTATTTTTACATTAATTTTTTCTGTGAAAATCTACACTATTAAAATTCGAAAGTAAACAAACCTATGTATGTATGTTCAGCTATCTTCTCACGAACCGCTGAACGGAGAAACGCGCGGAAAGTACCAAAAGATGGGGAATAATCCAAGGAATTCATTTCGGCCATTTAAATTCCGAAATTACAATTAGTAAAAAAGATATTAATTAAAAACTAATTTACAACAATACTTTTCATTGTTTCGGATACTTTATAACAATACTTTTTATTGTTGCTGCGCAATTCAAAATACTTTTTATTATTGAAGTTGTTTACTTTAAAGAACATTGTTACAACAACAATGTTACATGCAATAACGTTAAAAGTTCCACTAATTAAACTACATTAACATAAAAAATGACGCTGACAGAAAAAAGTCAGAGAAATTTGTTTCTCCAAGTGAATATTTGGTATTTAATAACTGTACCACTTGAATAGTTGATTAATACGGATTGTAATTTTCAGCCATCCTTATAAGTTAATGCCAAATTATTACAATACTGATTGCATTTGTTTTGGAATTGATCTGCTATTGTAACTAATACTATTGTACAAATGCAACAAAAGGTAAAATAAGTCCAACAAATGTTATTAATTAGGGTCATTTGACTCTTAAGCTAACATTAAGCCCTTACATTATTGATAATAACTTCTTTGCACAGACGGATGGTTGGTGGTGGTGGGGGAGGATATGTAGATAGGGGTACACGAAAATATAAAAATTAATAAAGGGGTACGCTAGGAAATAAAGGTTGGAAATCCCCTGAGATAGACCATTCATTTCGCCATACACGGTATAATTTTTTTTTACAAAATAACAATTTTTTGCATTTTTTTAAAATTGTCGATTTTGACGCCAATGTTTCAACCGCTCTTTTCTTCTTATTCATTTAGGAGAGAATGTTGGGCATGTATCACTTTACCTCCTTCTTTCCGCCAGTGAATAATGCATTATTCGAGATAGCCCGTGCAACGCCGGGCCATGCAGCTAGTATACCATAAAAATGTGATTATCCATTTGATTCTATTTCCATTGCTCTGCTTCCCAATAAAGTAACAGTTACAATGATTGCTTCATTTGATGTATTTTTATCGAAATTTAGTGCGGTATACAAAATATATCCACATTAAATCTCCTCGTTAAGTTCTGCTGAAAATTTACTAAAATTAGGGGGGGGGATTGAACGAAAACTAAATATGTATCATAGGTACAGATACTCACAGTCAGGCACACATTCGTTTTCATTATTAGTGGAGATTGCAATTCTTTTTCTTTGTATATTTCACATACGAGAAAGCAAAAAATCGCTGCACTGAAAAGAGTCACTGAGACGATATCCCGTCTCAGACGAGCACATCAAGCAATTGGAAGAATGTGCTTGGAATCATTATGCCCTTTGTCCTGAACAGAATCTTATAATTCCACAGACAATTCGAGTGGCCCCTATGCCTGAAAGAAACAAAGAATTGATGAGAGGACCAGAAAAAATGGTTCGATTGAAAGTTCATGAGTCGTTGACATCAATTGTACACTGGAGGCCATGGTTGCTGAATGCATCCATTTTCCTAATCCAGGACTTTTGCCTCACAACATAAAGAGTTGGACTGAGGGAGGTATATTTTTTGACCAACTGTTTATTTGTCTATACTGTTATTTATGATGTCTGGAAGAAGTCAGCCAGTTGATTAGTTTGTACTGTTGGGACTTTAGATCGCCCTAAGATTTAATAATTCTGTAGTAGCTCGAAAAATGTATTGATTTAATATAATGCCAGCAGAATGTAATTGATAAAGTTTCTGTTGTTCCTTTAAAATGGAATCAAATTATAACTCAACTGAATTCATGCAAAGGAAGAATTTCGCCAGTTATCGGAAGTCTTTGAATTGATTATTTTCATAGAAGCACTGCAATAAAAACGATCAATTGATTTTTAAATTGCGCTTAGAAAAATCAGTTGGGATTTCGTCTCATTCTTTCTAATGAGTGGTCTCAACTCGCTGATTGCAGCTGGCTTTAAGCTATAAGCGTTACTTTTCATGTGTCCTCATGATACGATATCCATCGAGGAAGGGGGCAGGAGGAACTCAATGCTACATCTTCATCCATAACACCTTTCTACCAAGATGTCCTCTCATCGGTATAGTAATGCGGAGGTACTCCACTCTGCTGGAAGTATCGTCCTTTATTCATAGACATATCGAGAATGTGTTGCATAAATTATTCCAATTGTAAATTCTAGTAATCATCACCAGTCACTGTATGCTGGAAGAAGGGCTCACTTAACCCATAAGCTGGCAAACAACATTACGCAGTAAACAAGTGATTAAGTACACAAGTGATCCGCTCACAAACTTATCAATTCCCGCACAATTGTATTTATGACGATTGTTTGAGCCATTATTTCTGAATTTATATTGCTTGAATGCAAAAAGATTGTAATAAGACAAAAATTAATTGAATTAATCAGAATCAGGAAACTCCTCAAAGCTTACCAGATTCTAAGTTTGATCATAGTTTTAGTAATAAAGTTATGTTGTATGCTATTAATTATTTCTGTATCATTTATTCGAAGTATCCATAAATTTTTGAAATAACTTACATTTTAATTCTAACCAAATGAATATTTGACTACTATTCCTTGTATATTCAAGTAGCACTTTTATGTATAATTCTTTTAATCTTCGCACCACTGTTCTCCAAAGGAAAAACAAAAGTATAGATTTCTGGATATCAACATATTTTATTTAAGACAGAAATGTAACTTTTTTTCGTTACATCCACAATTATGTGAAATAAGAAGAAAGAAATAAAACAGAAATGGAGAAAAAAAGCGGATAAAAACAGAAATTATTTGCTAGGTACAGGAGATTTTCTCCCAGTATATTTCTGTCGTGCCAAGATGACATGGTGCGTAGTCGTAGCTTCAGAAAGAAGTTTTCGTGGAGATTACTTTACAGAACTTAATTTTAAAAAATTCTTCTTGGAATTAAAGCTCAACACAAACAAATACTGTTTTTCTTAAAATGATTAAACTCATAGAAGATTACATTTTAAAGCAGTATCTAGAGAAATGAAATAAGTGTGTTTAAAATTCCGAAAAAACGTTATTTCCTTTAAACTAATAATGAACTCGGTGTTTACTTTGTAAAAACGAAGGTTTTCTCTCAAAGCTGTTTTATTTACCCTTTCATGACAGTCTAATTTTTTGGTTGTTGCTAAATAAGCGAACACCAGAAGTCTTAATAAAAGAAGAGGATTTTTTTTAACATGGAGATTTTTATCATCCTTAGAAACGTATAGTTGGTAGTTTATTTTTTCAAGTTCAAATAAACTGAAAACCTTACATAATATTTCTGTTGCTGTCATCCTTTTTCTTAAATAATACAAAGCCTACAGCAATGAATAAGGTATACGTGAGCAGAACTTTTTACCAACTTCTTACATGATATATACTCGGTTCAAGTACATCATTTGTTTAAAATTTGAGTTTATAGAAAAAATTAAATTATCGTAGACATTGTGACGTGATGAATACGAAATAATAAGACTAATCCTTTCATGTGTGGCAAGACTATATCATTTTGGGGATGAATGAGGTTAAAAAGTACTCATTAGCGACTTTTTAACTCTAAGAATTGTTTGGCTTTATCCCTCTATTCAACTACTAGCTTCAAACTTTGGGCCCAGTAGGCCTCTTGACAATATCCACCGCTGGAACCGGAGGGATCGGGTTTAATACCAGATTCCACTAAATACTGGAGCACATTGCATTCTTCGATATCAAGCTTCTTCTGGCTAGGTTGATGTTAAAGTTGAAGAGGATGATGGCGGTTCAGGTGTAGTAATAGTCATCTGGTCGCTGTTCAAATGATTTAGTGCTTCTTCTAGACGTCACTAGACGTTACCAACTGAGGCGTTAATCTAACTCAAATAAATTAATTTTAAATACTGATGACATGTCTGGGTGCAAAAGAAAGATGGAGA
Source organism: Araneus ventricosus (assembly GCA_013235015.1). Taxonomy (NCBI): domain Eukaryota; kingdom Metazoa; phylum Arthropoda; class Arachnida; order Araneae; family Araneidae; genus Araneus; species Araneus ventricosus. Next base: position 14,818 of record BGPR01020180.1, read on the forward strand.
ATTGCTTTGCTAAATAACTTGAGCTCAAATATTTGTTCGTAAAGTACAAAAAAATATGATTGTTTGAAGAGCCCATCGACCGTAGAAATCTGTTCCATCTGTAGCTCTTTTTATGCTCTTTTATTTAATTTGACTTGTGTTCCGTTTCTAAAGATGGATTTCCTTAATTGATTTTGCATTCTCTTCCACTTTTTCTGGGATTTTCAAATTTTGTACACTTGCGTATTCTCAATGACAACTAAATATTTTTAAATTTTAATTATCAGTTAATCTCTTTATTAACCGCTTAAGGATCGAGTTATTTTGTAACCTGCGGTATTTAGGACGGTTAACACGGGTTATGTTCTTAAGAGGTTAATTAAATTTAGATTACATACAAGTGGCGCCACCTGGTATTGAATTTGAGGCTAAGTTGATTTCAAGATACCATAATACTTATATAATGAATAATAAATTAAAGATTAGAAGGTAAAAATTTTTTTAAATAAAAAAATCTACTTTCTAGTGTACTAATGAAAGGGTGATTAAATTTATTTTTGTAACATCATTATAAATTACCTTCTAGACATCCGTAATTTCACAATCTTTAAGTACAACTTGCATCGGGAATCGTGTAGTTATTAATGAAAAATACAGCGTCCATACAGAAAGAGCTAAATATAGTAAGAACGGTTCTAAGCTATGTATAGAAAATATGCATATCGTTACAAAATTATGATGTCTTGCAATATTAGTCTTATGGTTGGAAAAAGAGATTTACAGAGCCTCCTACTGCAGTCGGGGAGATGCCAATGCCCTTTGACTTTGGCGGCAAAATGAATATTCCCGAAAATGTACAAATTACCGTCCTATCTATATTAAGAACAAAGATATAGAGAATGTACTAGATGATTCTATGAGACTTTACATCATGTCGGAAAAGGATATAAATACCGAGCGAGAGAGGAATCAATATTCTTTATGGCGTCATGTTTGCATTGCAAGTTAGTCAGCTGTTAGGAGCTGAGCACTATTGTTCTTGATATTACTTAATTTGAGCAAGGGCTCTTCATTTCGTGATACCTGTGCTTCGAGTTTCTGGAATATTCGTTAAATAAAGTGTCATTTTCAGTTATTCAATTTGTTGGACTGCTTTCACGGTACACCCACCTGACGGTTTTCGTAACAATATAAAGACAAAAAACGGTTAATGTTGGATTTCTAAAAAGAAATTACTTCTATGTTTAGTGTTTTAAAAAGCCCGAGAGTATACTTTTTCTTCCTAGTTGAAACAGTACTAAAAATGAATTTAGTTCTTAGAATTTTGAATTATATTTGTTATATCATGTTGCAGAATGCTATTTCCCCCTACACTTATGATTGCATCTAAAGATAAATTTGATTGAAAATGAATAAATGGTTTGGGAGAGATTTTCTCATTTTTTTCCTATTAAAATCTCGCATTCCTGTTTGTTTTCGAGCATTTATTAGGAAAAACATATTTTCATGCATTTTTTTCACTTTAATGCTGAATTCTAAAATGTAATCAAAAGGCTGGAACGTATCGGTAATATCTACACTTCGGAGAAGCTTACGGATACACTTTGCATTTCTCAATCATTTTTCTATCTGTAGCTCTTTTCTTTTTACTTGAAATAATACAGATTTCAATACCATCCGCCTTTTCATAAGTTTTACAAATGTAATTTGCAATCGGAGATCATTTTTTGGAACTCTTTCCTTCTTAATGGTAGTTCTTTTCTTTTACTTACATTTCATTCTTTAACCTATCATATTTTCGCCCCTCACAATATGAATTGTAATCTTATACTGTTATCAGATTTTTCTAGCGTAACTGAAATTCTTTAGCATTCTAATTAAATGTCTTGGTAAAGCAACTAATAAAGAGAAAAATAAACAAGAAAATTGACGATTCTTCTTCCCATTCGACCAAAAGCATTTGCCCAACAATATGAGAGATTGTATTCTACTGCGAGCTGATTGCATAGCTAGATTTGTATTCTGTTACGATTTGCAGACGATATATTTCTTCCTTCTTACTTTATAAATAATTTATCATCTTGTGATTGAATGCAACAGAAACCTAAAAAAAGAGCTTCCAATTCTATCATGTCGATGCAATGAATGAAGAAAGTTGTTATACACCGTTAGATATATATACTTTGTTAGAAGAAATAATTGTTTTTGAGACGTCAGATGTATGTATTCAGTTATTTTCTGAAGCGATATAATTATTTACATTCCTCTGAAATACAAAGAAGATGCTTACAAATTCCAGGAAATTTCTACATAAATCGCTGGTGGGATTTTTTTTAATCCAAAATAATAGGAGATTTAAAAGTTTATGTTTATTCATGGCTAAAAGTATCATATAAATATATACAAAAATATGATATTAATATATATGATATAATAAAATGTAGAGATTGGTGATTTTCAACTGATTATTTCCTTGTGTTAGACCTATGGAAATTACTAATGTATGTTTTCGAAATTTGTGGGTTAATACAAGATGTGTTGATCAGTGTTTCTAATCGCAGCACATTCCAGAAGCTATTTTTCTGTTTTTTTCCAAGAGAAATAGGAATTTTGCTTGTATTCTAAGCTATTTTTATGTAAATCATTGATTTTATCCTCCTCGAAACACTAGAAAGAGTTTCAAGTGCCACATCTAAAGCCAGCTGATTCAGTTCTGCCTGATCTATCCTTAAAGTTTCTCTGATCACATTTGAAACGCTCTATACTTTACAGATAAAACGTCTTTTTTCAACCGAATTTTTGTTGCATCAAATCTCTTTCGGTCTGTTAGTACACCTAGATTTTAAGACAAGGTTACTTATATGCGCAGCGATGTTAGTGCCATAATGTTTTAATTTCGTACCTTACCTGCATTAAAAATGTTAATACGGTAATTCATACAATAATTTTGTTTTCCTTAACAAAAAAACTTCTCCTGACCGAATTCTATGGTCTTTGCTCTTCATTAAATCTAATAATGAATTTTGCTTGTTGCTATTATCCCAGCAGAGCAAGAACAAAAAAATAATGAGCGTTTCTGTACTGTTCTTATTCAACTTTAATTTTATTTATTATTTAAATTTGTAATTATTTAGATTTTTAAACTGTCTTGAACTGCTCTTTGAAATAAGTTTAGCAACTAAAATTACAACGGCTTTATGGAGCTTAAACACGATTTTATTTTGTCAATCGCGTTAATTTTAATTAAAATTATTAATAATTATGGAAAATATACAAAGTTAATTATACCATTCACATGTAAAAAACGAAATTTCCATCAGAATTATTTCAATGAAATTTTAAAAACCACACCACTCATCTTGAAATATAATTAAGAAATATATAATTATATAAATCTGAGTCATTTTACACACCACTGGAAACTAGACTTTTTTGTCAAACATTTTCAGAATCACTTTAAATATGACATTCTTTTCGGAAGAATGGTTGTACATTTTATTAACAAAAGGAAATAGGAAAAATATGTGAGAAAAAAGGTTTTATTTAAAAACTGAAATAAAGAATGTTTCATAATAAATCGGGATTGGAAATTCTTTATATTGGATTCAGAATTACAATTTCCTGTAATTTTTTATACAGAATCCCAAACATGGCACAAGCATAATGAACAAAACTTTAAATACTTACGGAATTAAAAATAAGTTAATTTTGTGTTAAAAACTATATATATACAGAAAATTATATGATCTTAAAGGCATAATTATCGCTTGAAAATTCTTAAACCTTATGTAGATGATAATATTGAAATTCTTATAAACAACTTTTTTCATACATGTTTGGAATTTCACCGGCAATAAGCACTTCAGCAGACTGAATATATAAACTTATGTTTATAGTATCTACCTAATATCACATATAAGATCATTATTATTCATTCAAAATAATAGTTAATTAGTATATTAAAATCGTTTTTGGAAAAACAACTGCAACAAATCAGAAATCCTATTAAAAATGACAAATACGACCTAAAACGTAAACTTAATTTTTTTTTTCAAATATGAATACATATCTAATTAATTTTTTCATAAGCAAATACAGTCACAGTTTTGAAAATATTTCTAATCATAATACTAGATACAAAAACCGGTCAAGTTTGTGTTTACTTCTTAGACACAAAACCTTTTGTGGGGCAACTTTTCACTTTGATTTTAAACACTGTGTAACTTGTAAATGTTTTTGGAAACTTTTTACGATATAGGAAACTGGTTATGATGGAAAGTCAAAAGCTCTGTTATCAACATTTAAGAATTAGTTCCTTAATATTTAGTTACAAACTGCTTTCAAACTCATCTGATCACCATCCCATAGTAAATGTGTAAGAATAATTTACGATTAGTTAAAAGAAATTAATAAAATAAGAAGAATAATCTAAGAAAAATAAATATTACTAAAAACATTCATTACAGATTAGCCAGGTATTTGTGATATATATTAATTTATTACAGTATAAGTAATTTTATTTAATTATTAATGGTTAGTTTACTAAATATTAATTTATTATAGTTTAATAGATATATTAATTTATTCTGCTGAAAGTAAAAATAATTTAGTATATTAAATTTCTATTTTAGTATAGAAAGTATTTGTGATATATATTAATTTATTACAGTATAAGTAATTTTATTTAATTATTAATGGTTAGTTTGCTAAATATTAATTTATTATAGTTTAATAGATATATTAATTTATTCTGCTGAAAGTAAAAATAATTAACAATCAGTTCGAAGAAGAAGAAACTTTAAGAAAAATAAATAACATTTACCAAAAACAACAACATTCTGACCAAATTATAACAGATATTTATGGTCAATAATATAAATAAAAATAATTTGCAATTAGGTACAAGCAATGATTTAAGAAAAAGAAATAACATTTAAAAAACAGATTCAGGGCAAACAAAAACAAATTTTTGCTATCGATAGTATAAATAAATGTATTTTACAATTTTATAAGAAAACTATTTTAAACAAATAAATAATATTAAACAAGGCAACCTTCAGGGCAAATAAAAACCCATGTTTACAAATTTGGTAGCAACGTCACAGAAAAAATCGTCTGCACATACGTTAACTCTAAGTGAAAGAAACATTTATTTATCCGTAAATGTCTCTAGTATGCAAAGTTAACAAGATATCTATTTTCCATTCGTCTATCACTGAATATAGAAAGATTTTTATTTGTATTGTGATATATTCCCCGGAGCTGTAGTGTATAAAAGAGAGAAACAGCTTAACAAAAATGGAACGTTGCAGCAGCAAACTGTTTGTCATTGTAATGTTATTGTTATTGTTTTTCTCCGATTATTTGTTCTAAATTGCATGAAAAAAAGAAATTCTTCTGATGTTTGAAACTCTTAAGACCCGCTAATTCAACATTTTTATAAAAGAGAGTCTTGGGGCGAAGAAATCTGAAACAAAAGCTCTGGTTTGTTATATGTATTCATACATGACGTATTATTCAAAAGAATCTTTTTTCAATGAAACACGAAACAGGACTCTTATTGAAACCTAAAAGATCTTCTTTCAATAAAGGCCATGATTACTAAATCAAAAGCCATTCTGCGTTAAAAATTAATCTAGTTCTTTAAAAACAGTTCTAAATCCAAAACATAAAAAATTAGGTATATGTGATTCTGCGAAACTAAATTGCTTCTTTTGATTTTTTTTTTTCTCTACAAAATACAAAAACCAAATAATATAATAAAAAGGCATATTGGAATTTTTAGCAATATTAAGAATCAATATTCTTACAGAATTAGTTGAAGCATAAATTCGAAGCTGTATTTAAAAGTAAGACAGTCATACGTTAATGTTATCATTGAAAAGACAGGAGGCCATAATTCCAAAATCCGCAAGAAATCATTCTGTTGCAGATTTTATCGAAATTTATGAGCAGCAACTTATTGTTTCAAATACGCGAATTTCTCGTGGAGCGCTACGAAAGTTTAAAAAGCACCTTATATAATAAAGAAGCACGCTAATAAAGAGCAAGTATTTTTTATCATGGAAGAAATTCTTTAGGTTTTTTTTTGGAGTTTGACTTTCATTTGTTCGATTACGAAACATTCAACTCTTAAGCGTCGACAAAAATCGCCTAAATACTCAGTCTCCTAGAATTTTTCCGAATAAAAAAGGGAAGAAACATATCCGGGACTTTACTCAGAAGCTGAATGTCTCTTAAGCTTAGTTTTTTCCCATATCTTTGTTCTCAACCAAACTGTATCTAAGAAAAAGAGGATCATTTTCTCTCTTCTCTGTATCTTCCACGCATGTCCAACGTTCCCTTAATTCCCACGAGATGTCGTGCCTCCGAATGTTTGTCTTGTAATAGAAGGTTGCACAGATATAAAACATCGTGAAGAGTTCCCAGGGGGGAAACAATTCAACTCGATATACTCCTTCATATCTCATTACGAGGGAAAGGACCAAAAATAGAATGCAATGTCTTTGTTTTATGTGCAAAATTAGACCTGTAAGAGATTAAAAAATGATGACTCTTATTGGAAAAGAAGATAAATAAGATTAAATTAAATTAATTTAAAACTCATCAATATTAAGCAGGAATAATACACATTTTATGCAGTAGAAATTTAATTTATGTTTTTTATATCCATTAAAATAGGAACTAAGAAGTAACATTATTTAAATATATTTTTGTCCCTTCAAAGCTATGATTATATACGACTGTCTGATAGAAGTGGGTTTGCCACGAGAAGCGTAATTATGCGTAACGCCAGATTATGCGTAACGTTTTGAAACACTTTGATTTAACTCGACTTGTTTTATGTTTGTAAAGATGGAATTTGTAATCGATTTTTTATTCAATTCCTTATGTAATAGAGATTTAAAGCTTTTTGCATAAATTTATTCTCGGTGAAAATTTACTGTTTTTATATCGTCAGAACCTTATTATCAGTTAATCATTAATTGAACCAAATTTTGATTTCTTACAAGAGGCACCGCTTGGTAATGAATATCAGTAGCGATTGATCTCAAGATTAAAAGTGGAAAATAATTAAAATAAAAAATATATGCTGTTTAGTACACTAATAAAAGTGTGTTTTCAAAAATTGTTTTTAATTAAAATTTTTCTAGAGATTAAGTAAATTAAGTTAGAGGTTAGGGCGAAATTTTTTATTTATAATTCATAGGACGAGATTATTAGTATATATAGTTTACCGTATATTTCTTATGGAATGTAAACACTTCCCCTACCAATCATTTTAGAATCCAATCTCATCTGCCATTTTTAAAAAGCAGAGATTCTAATCGATGGGGCCATTAGTGAAGGTGTGAATGAAAAATTGTCATTTTTAGAGTAAATTAGTGCCTTTATATTCTGTGCTATATAAAATTTTGATTATCTTCTTAAATTAAGAATTTTCATTTAAAAAATCGAAATTTTTTTCCCGTCAAGGAATTTCAAGATTAAGTAATCCTTTCCTTCAAATAATCCGAAAATCAGATAGAGTAATTTTTCTTTCAATTCGAAAATCAAGTAATCCTATCTCCAAGTAATCCAACGATCAGGTCAAGTAATTCCAAAATAAGAATTCTACCCTTTTTAACTGTACGTCTGTTTATCTGTTCTTGCTTTCCCACATTAGCAATAAACCTTATAATCGCGCATGCTGTGATACAAAGAGAAGGACTAGTAAATCGATCTGCAGTGTGATTACAGACCTCAAATAAATTAACTGATCTGGGGGGCAGCTAATATGTGTGGGAAGCTTTCTGGTGCCTTTTTCTTACAACTGTTATATCAACCAAGATATAAGAAAAGAATTCTACTGGTATAGCATATGTACCGTATGTATGGGGGAGCTTTTGATAATTAGAGTATTAAATCATTACTTTAACTAAATTATTATTTGAAAAACCTGAAACGAGTCAAAATCTTCAGCGGAAACACAACTAATGTTGAATACAAAGAAATTAATTGGGTCAGTATATCAATATTGGGAACCATTGCTTCCCTCATGTTAAGCGAAATAAAACGTTAATTTTTCGAAGATGATTCCAAATGCCCCCTTTTTTTATAATTATTAGATTAACCCAATTTTATCTTGACATGATTTTACATTTTTTCTGGCGCAGTATGGTCAGCTTCATGGCTCTTGCGCCAAAAAAACTAACACAACCAACCAACCTAACCCAATATTCGTTATGCAAAAATAAAATGTTTGATAATTCGGTTGCAAATATTTTACTAACAAACTAAATTAATTATTAATTGCTAAGTATTAACTGCCAAATTGGTAAGCACTTTTAATCTGAAGATTTTTTTCTATTTATTTATAATTAACTTGATGAAAACGTAGCATAGTAAAGCTTGATTCTACTTAGCTGAGCTTTTCGCTTGCTATGTTACTGCGTTGAGACGAAGTTTCCGTCCGTAGATTTAACATATAAACTTAGATCTGACCTGGCAGTTCACTCAATGTATCTAATGTAATTCTTTGATTTTACGCTGACGGTAAGATTCTAATATAACGACACTAAAATAGTTCACTAAAGGTAATGTAGACAATTATGTTTTTGACTGTACTTTTACTAAAAAGTTTCATTTAAATAGATTTACTGACGCAAAAAAAACAGGATGGTTTAAAATTTAGTTAATAATAAATATGGACTTGTGCATCTGGAAGAGATTTTTAAGATTTCCAGTGCCATATTCAATGCAATTTCTGATTGATGAAATGTTGTCAAAAAATATATCATTGTTTCTTTAGCATTTGCTTGATTTATTATTTCTTTTTGGAATATAAAATTTCAAATGTTTTCGATTGAATTGTCACACATGCTGTAATGTATTTAATATCCTAAGTTTATTTTTAATTTTTATTTGTCTTTTGTTACCTGTATTATTATTTCATGTGGGTTCATGATTTTTTTTTTGTAACTTTCTTTGTTTTTGTTTGGTTGTTCAGAATTTTTGCTGTTGTTGTTGCTTTTTTGCATGCAGTGTAATTCAGTTTTGATGTGATTTTGTTTTTTTATGTTGTTTGGTACTCCCCCGTCCATGCAAGTGCGTTACATCCTCTGGGTAGGCTGTATCGGCATGAACAAATAAATAAATAAAACCACTAAAGGTCATGCAAAGAGGTCAAAGAGTAGTACAAGAAAAAGTTTTTAGAGTTGTTTTTTTAATATTAGATTCAACTCCTGATATATTTTACTTGTGAAAAGCAGCAACCCTTTTATTTTTATTTTTTTATTACCCACGCCGACCCTCTCACCCATAGGATATGGAGCGTTTTAACGGTCGGCGGAGAAGAGTACAAAATAAAGGATACATTGTACAAACATTCAACAAATGCAATCAGTATAAACATAAATACAATAAAACACATAATACAAAAAATAACAAATACAATAAAATAACAAATAAAAAATAAATATAAAATAACAAATACAATAAAATAACAAATAAAAATAAATAAAATATAATAAATACAATAAAAGAACAAATAAAATAAAATAACGAACAAAAATAAAATAGAATAAATATAATAAAATAACAAATAAAAATAAATAAAATAAAATAAATGCAATAAAATAACAAATACAATAAAATAGCAAATAAAAATAAATAAAATATAATAAATACAATAAAATAGCAAATAAAAATAAATAAAATATAATAAATACAATAAAATAACAAATAAAATAAAATAGCAAATAAAAATAAATAAAATATAATAAATACAATAAAATAACAAATAACAAATAAATAAAATATAATAAATACAATAAAATAACAAATACAGAATAAAAATGCAACCTCAAAAACAATAATATATATAATACCTTAAATGGACTTATTTTCATACAATGTGAAATACATTAACAACAAATACGGACTATTCGAGTGGAGGAACCAGAACAACAAGAAAAAAAAACCCTCAAAAAGTGTAACTAAACTAATATACAAATGTTAATTTTAAAAAAAGGTAACATTTTAAAAGTTTTCTTTTTCTTTTCAGAAAGGAGGTGAGAAATTGTCCCCTATAAAAGTCTTAATCACCATAGTTTTTAAAAAAAACTTAATTTTTTATTTGCAGTTAAATAATTGGAGATTTGTTTTGAAATTTTGAAAACTGAAAGGCTTGATTCAAAAGTAAAGAATTTTTTGCCAAGGATTTAAACCAAATGTTGCTTATGCTCGTCGGCAGGAATGACCAAATGAAAGTATTAAGTGTGATTACAATGAAAAAAATGATCGGCATCGCAGCAACCCTTTAATGAAACTGAACTTGTCTTGCTAGTTAATGTCTGTCGTAACTTGCAGGAGTCAAAAAAATATTTTTTTACCTTTATTTGCAACCAGCCCTTGATTGGAGAAGTGAAACCGCTGTCAAATATTTAACTAGAATCAATCGATTTCCCTATGTTAGTTTCACAGCAGATTTCTGGGTACTATTTAAAGGATTTGATGTTTGGATCGCAATCAGGATTAATTGCAAGTTTCCTTCATGTATGCAGATTTCTTATTTGACTTATCTTTCAACGAAATACTGTTGATTGAAGCGAAAATTTCTTATTATTCTGTGAAAAATATGAAGATTCCGTATTAAGAATGAGGAGGTGGTCTCGAAGAAGTGAAACACAATAACAGATTAATTTTATTATCATCTTAGTTTTATAATACCCTTTTTAAACTTTATTTGAAGAAAAACATAATGTTCTGATGAAATTTAATTTAATAAATTTGTTTGACGTGCCTTTTTAAAGCCACAGTTAAACAGTTAGCAATTTCGAACTACTATCAAATGAACTTACTCCAATATACTACCTCTGTCTCCATAATAATAGAGTAGTAGTTGATGAATTTAATTTGTCCCATAATAATAGTCGCTAAAGAAAATAAATATTGAACGCAACATTTATTCTCAAAAAATTAGATTAACTGAAACAATAAATTAAAAATATTACTCCTAATTTTTATTTTGAATGTTCAGATAGTTTCTGGATTTTTCAATAATTTCGTTACTGCATTTTAAACTTGTAGGTAGGATCCCTTGACTGCGAAGCTTTGCTTTCCCTATATGCGTGTGAGCTTAATGAAATGGACGATCGCAACTCGATCTTTGCTTGAAAAACTGTCTTTTTTATCTTTCTTTTACAATGGGTTGATATTCAACTGAAATAAAACAATTGATTTCGATCAGCGGATGAAATTAGAAAAATAGTTATAATTCGCAATAATTAGGTTAACCTAAAAATTGAAAGACGTGTCAAAACAAATGACACATGTCATGAAACATTGATTTTGATTGAAGGCTTCGCAATTTTGCACTGCAACATAACTTACAGCTGCATTCGCCAATAATTCCCGTTTAATTATTCACTTGCTACTATTATTATGGGTCAGAGGTAGTATTAGTTAATAAATGTAATTAATATGTATTACCCACATTCTAAAGTGAAAGCACAAAATAAACTTCTTAATCTTACATAGACAGAGAACTAAAGAGTTCCTAAGTCAGGCTTTCAGGCTTGTAAATAGAAAAGAAACTAGATGGTATGCATTGCTGTGTCTGATTTGTAAATCAATGCACTCATGAAATGGTGCTCGAAAAGATTTTCTTTCACTTAACTTCCACGATCTCAGAAAGTCAAATATAGTTGATGAAATAAAAACCAAATCGAATTTATCTTAATAGAAATATTAAACACCTTTATATATTTACTTACTACAGTGTAATTTATTCTGACAACCAATGCCACCCTCTCTCCATGATATTGGATATTTATTTCTTATTTTACAATTTCATCGCAAACTATCAATAATGTGAACATTATTCATATTTTATATCACGCTGATTGTATTCAGACTGACTGACCATTAAACCGATTTATTGAAAGATATTAGCAAGTGCCTTGATTATTTGACAGCGTGATATTTTTCCATGGTTCAAGCACAAAAAATAAAAATCAAACAAAAAATACTCTCAGAATGTTAATATAAATATATCCGAATTCAAAAACAAATTTTCTATGTATTCAAGTTTTTATAATGTTTATGAGGTAAAGTTCTTCACGGGGTCTTAACTGATAATTATCAGCTCACACAGCACTTTTTCCACCTCACTGCTCAGCTCCCAGTCCTTTTTTTCCCTCACTGCTCAGCTCACATAGAGTTTTTTCTTTTTTTTTTCCTCTTAAGGCTCAATTCAGACAGCGCTTTTTCCCTACAGTTTATAGTAAATACAGTATAGAGAATTTTTATTGGGTATTTTATGTACCTACAAGACGTTATCGCGTGTGTATCAAATTACTCATTATCGATTAACAGATATTTTAAGATAATTGTCAGTAAAAAAAACTGTTTCTTGTTTGGGAACTACAGAAAAAGGAGAAAGTTAAACAAATGAAAAAAACCTTTTTATGCTTATGATACTTCTAGGACCTCATATTTCTCCATTAGACTGCACATTTCATAAGGAAAAAAAATTCTGTTTTTTTTTTTTTTTCATCACCATATTTTTTTTTCTTACGGATGTTTTATCCTTTTCTACGAAATCTACTTTTGAAACAACATAAAATAAGTATATTTTTAAAAAAACGAAACGGAGCGTACTTCGAAACCCAATGCATATCCCGCTTTTCTCGAAATTCGAAATATCTTACGGAAAAAAGTGGCGCAATCAAAAATGTGTTCCTTTAAAATGCACTGCAGACTAGATGTTTCGCAAAACAATGTTGCAAATGCGATTGCATCGCTAGATGTCAAGTGCATTTACAGCTTGTGCAAGAAAGCATAATGTTCCAACTGTTCAGTGAACTTAGAAATTGAAGTAGGTGTAAATAACAGCAACAAAAACAAAGAAATTCACTGACGCCTTTTATATTTAAAATCCCTCATATAATCTCCAGATGAATGAAAAAAACAAAAAATGTTTAAAAATAATAAATATTTATAAACCTTCGATCAGGAGCATCTAATCTGTCAGATGAAGCACTCATGTTTTTTTGTGCCTAAATTCGGGTTTCACCGAGAAAGGGGTGGCACATCTAGTATTTTTCTGGCTCCCTGCCACTCACACAAGGGTATCGCTGTTTTTTCGTCAGTGCTCTTTAGATTACGTTAAAAGCACGTTAATCTGATAGATGAGTTGCGCTCTATTTAACACTTTAACACCACACCACACCGCCATCTCTAGAGCTCATATGGCTTCTATCCGGGTTGGTATAGATGTAGGTGGACTTTATTGAGTTGCAAAAAAAATTACAGCAAGAGAATTTACAAAGCTGGTGTTAACACATAGAATTGACAACAAAATATAAGAATATATACAATATCTTGTATAACACGGAGTGAATGAAAGAAAA
>BGPR01020181.1:0-15006 GCA_013235015.1 Araneus ventricosus
AATATATTTCCTTTTCGGCATGTTTAAATTGGTTTTCATTTGCACTGTTACTCGGAAATGATAAAGCCTTTTATTTCAAATTTTGAATTTTGGGAAGTAAATAAATATAAATTCACCGGTGCATTGAATAATACAGTCACGCACTATGGTCGAAATCATAGGCAATTCTTATATTGTTGAATAGCCAAATTTTTGGTCTTTGAGAAGTTCTCTTTGAAAATATTATGTCATCGGCTATGCTGGCATATTATATTAAAATTAACTGAATATAATAGAATATTATACTGGGTGGTCACACACATAAATTATTGAACTCATTTAAGAAATTAATAAAAAGACTTATCATAATACAACTGCGGTTTTTATTTTAAATGAAAGAGCAAATAAAAAAGTTTTTTTCAGGTAGGTGGCGTACCATTATGGCGTTCTAACTTTGCTGCAGCGAGATATTTCCATATGCAATAGCTACCTATCAACAGAAGCCGATGCACGTTTTCTGGATTCTTTTTTTAGTTTTTCTTGAATATGTCGAAAACTATTCAGTTTTCGAATTACAATTGATTTAACAAATTAAACAGCTTAAAATTCCCTACAAATACATGCTTTATTTTTTTTCTAGCTTCAATACTTTCACAGATAATGGCTCTCAAAAATGGAAGATGTCCAATAATTTACGACCAACTAGACCAACGTAACGTCGCGTTACTTACCTAAAAAAAATTTTTTTTAATGCGCTCACATTTAAAAAAACGTATTTGTAACATTATTATTTTTTTTATTAATTTTTGAATTGGGTCAAACAATTTATGACCACCCTGTAGTTTAAATTGCTATGATGTGAATTTATGTCACTGTGGCTGCCTATCCCTTGATTTTCGGTCTAGTCTATTTTCTGTTGCATCCTGCCATTTTCGGATGCTAATGGTTTTAATTTTTACTTTTAAAACTTATAATTATATTATACTAATAACGCCTTGCATACCAATAACAATTCGCTTGATTAAATGGTATTTGAACATGTTTTCAGACATTGGATCTAAGTAGTAATTAAAAAAATTTGGCAGTCAGAGATTAATAAAATAAAATATAATAAGTGAGCCTGAATAACGATATTCAGTAAGTAAGTTATTACTCCTTTACTTATATTAGCAACTACCGCCTTCTTTGAGCAGAAAACTAAGGATATAAAATTTCAACTGAATCTCTTATGCATAATCTTATATTTATGGTTACCTTAACAAAGTAGTTTTAAACTTCAAATTGCTATAGACATTTGACCCGCGTTCTTTTCGTAGCCTTGCACTTGCTACGTTCCATGTCTATATTAACGTAAAATACGCATTTGATTTCAACATTAAATTGGCGCGGCACATTTTACGTACAGTAACATGCTAATTAGCTTAAAACACGCTAATAAAAAGAATTAAAACACAGCAAAGTTAATCTTTCAGTTCACTGGATTATTTCATTATATACTTACTATCTTGAGTATTTTCTTTACAGATTTCACAGAAAATTTTATCAAATAAAAGGAAAAAGTAAAATCCAGTTAGATATTTTCTTAACTTTCAACAATGGAAGAGAAACAGGCAATTAAACATTTCTTTAAGCAATTGAAATGGTTTGAAATGCGTTGCAAAAATGATAAGTATCGTTGTAAATTATGTCAAGAAATATTTTTTTTAAAATTTATTAAAAATAGAAAAAAATCTTACGCCAACTTAATTGATATAATTGAAAATGTAATTTAAAAAAATCAGATGGAGTAAAAAATAATCTTTTTCCGTATTATTTTCGGAAGTTGTTAAGGAAAATAGCTAAAATGTAGCTTCATATTTAATTGATTAAAATTCTAATTAAATTTTTTTTAAAGGCTCCGAGGTGCGCTCTCCCACCCTCCTAAGTATGTTTGTACCAAATTTCGTTGCTCTAAGCCTAACGGTCTGCTCTGTGAAATTCTCCTTTATTATTAATAAAGATCACTTTAATCAGGTGTGAACATTGTTGAATATAAATTCATACCACTGCCTTTCTGTTATGTATAATGCGTGTGTTAACTGTAGTTATAACTGTGTATGTACTTAAAATTTGAATTTAAATAGCACTAACTCAGTTCACTAATTTTCCTTTTTGTGACTGTGTATAGTTTGATTTTGCTGTTAAATAAATTATCTAAAATACTTTGAATCTCTACTTCTGTATGATGCAAATAATAATCTCAAGTGGTTATGGGCGACTAGCTGTAGAGTATTTTGAAGTAAGATTTTTTTTTATTGGTGGCTCGATTTTTACTTTGAACTATTAGGCCTACTCTCTGCGTCGCCTGTAGAGATAGACAACATCTAAGGTGGAGAATCTGAATTTTATTGAAAGATTAGAAGTGGTAAGGAACTGGGTTACCTGAAAGTTCGATGTGGAACTTCAATTGACTGTTAAAAAAGAAATGCCAGTAGTTCAAGGAAAAGTTGCTAAGCCAGGCGCCACTTCCGTTAGACTCCAGCGAAAATGACAAGAAAGCTTATGATACGCTTTAAAATGTTTTTTAGGAATTGGGTGTCATTGCAAGGTATATCATTGGCTCCAGTGTGAGGCCAGAGCAAAAGAATCATATTTTGACTTGCAAAACGAGGGCAGATATGTGGGACGCTCTTCATAGTGTATATGAGTAACGGGATGAAAAGAGGTTAGATCTCTTATATTCTCAGTTGCTCAGTTATGAAAGCACATTGTGGATGATACTGCTACGCTTGTCTCTAAATTACAAGAAATTTGGCAAGATCTGTAGGATGGCGAAATCGGTCAGTTTTCTAAATCCATGTGTTGAAACAATAGCTCACGAATGTCACTTGGGGGCGCTGCGCGCTTTTTCCTAGTTTCTATGCTAGTAGTTCTGTTAACCTGTAGATCTCACTTCCCCTAAATAAAAAAAATCTAAGATTTTCTCTTCATCGCATTTTTTTAAAGTTTAGCCAATGTTGACATTCATTGTGAAGATAGTATTTTTTGTAGGGACGCAAGACATCATAATTTGATTCTCGAGGAGGTACACTGATGTCCAAAAGTTTAGCACAATTGTTAAGATGTGACAAATTTGCAGTTAATATTGATACAATGGTTCGCAATCAGTTGCGGAGAGCCGTGGAACATATTACAATAGTCTGAGCTCACATATTACAGCAAAATTCTGCTCACGATAGCATTTAGAGGGATGACAGGAAACTGACGAAGACGAAAAGAGATTTCAACTCATGGGAGAACGGGATGAAACCTTCATCGAGGATTTCGAATGATATACATAAAATGTAAATGTATTTTTGTAAACATAGCACCAATATTCGAGGAAATATATAGGTTTTCTTAAAGAATCCCAAATTTTCCTGCATGGTTTTTGCTTACCATATGCAATGCTTTCAACAAGATTATACGAAATTGACAGAATATGTGACGATATTTTACAGAAACATTGTATTAAGATTTGGAGTAAATAGATTGAAAAATAAAGGACATATGCATATTTGTATTAATTAATTTTTAACTGCACATCCGCGAAACAGAATAATTTTTCTTACATAATTAAAATTTCAAATATATAAGGCAACTTATATAAAAATCCCAGTTCGCTACCATTAAATTAAGAAAAAGAGAAACAAAAATATGAGCGTTTTCTCACAAACTGATATTCTTGAAAATTAAATCTTCGAATAGTAATCGTCGAAATGCAATTGTATGTATTTAATGTGTATACTGAATGTATTAAATTTATATGTATACGTGAGGATTCAGGATATTCAACTTTCATACAATTCAATAGTATTGTTCTAAGAATCTTTAAAATTATCAATTTGTTGGAAAAAACCCTCATCATTTTGCTTCTGTTAGAGAACAAAATCAGTTGAGCTCTTGCAATGCCGATATCTTTCTTAATCTTAAAGTTAGCGAACCGGAATTTTTATATAAGCTGCCCTATATATCTGAATTTGAAATAATGAAAAAAATTATGCTATGTTTAGCGTATGTGCACTTAAAAATTAATTAATACAAGTACTCTTAATTCCTTTATTTTTCAATGTATTTACATCACATTTCAATTCTATGCTTTTCTACAATATTGTCATGTATTCTCTAAGTTCCGTATAATTCTATTGAAAACACTGCATGTTATAAGCAAAAAAACAAAAAAACATGTGCAAAATGTTTTAAAGAAACCTTTATATCCTCCTGAATATTAGAGGTATTTTTACGAAAACGATGCAAATATTACGCACATTAAATGAAATAATTGTTGAAAGTTTCATCTCGTTATTAGCTTCCTGTGAAACGAGATGAATCGGCATCCCTCTTCGTCTTCGTCATTTTCTGGTTGCCCTTAAATACCCTCGTGACGAGATTTTCACTGTAAAATGTGAGTTCTGACTACTGTATACCCCACGGCTCTTCGCAACTGTTCAAACCATTGTATCCATATTGACATCAAATTTGTCGTATCTTAAGAATTGTGGCAAACATTTGGACACCAGTGTACCTTCTTTGTCCCCATATATTCACTATCTTACAAAGCTTTATTTACAATCAATGTACAATACTACACACCAAAATTGTGCATAAACTTTACTTCCAAACAAATACAAATATTTTACAAAAATAAAATCCAATAGCGGTGTTGCAAAAATATTTCAGCAATTCAATGAAATTCAAGTGAAATAAAATTATTGTAAGACATTAATTTCCTAAGAAAGCATTTTTTATTATCATAACCTTAACAGTGGCAATAGCACTTGTCGATGGAATAAGTATCTTGATGAATAAATGCGATTGGTATTTATCATGACAATTTTCATATTGGCGTGATAAATACGCAAGAAAAGTTACACGAATAACAAATACTCTTCTTCAACTTTCACTGAAGAACCTTTCACGAAAAGAGAAAAACAAGATTAGATGGAACTAAAGAGGAAGAACAACCATCAAGAAGAAGGAACTTATGATTTATTTCTCTCTCTTTTATAAATGCGTATTATTTTCACAAATCTTTGCTTTCATCCGAATTAATAATATGACAGTGAAATAGCTGTTTTATTGGTATGAAAAAAATTACCATGCATGTTTTTATCTAATTAATGAAATTGCAAAAAAGTTTGGCTTTTATCAGTATTTACAAGATTCTAGTTGCATGTCTCGCCTTTACCAAAATAATTGACCGAGCGAATCCAGGTCTGCGTTTTAACCATTGAGCACTTTCGTCTATCTGAAAATTTGTTTATTACGCGATTAGGACTATACGCGTTTGATTTCCTTCGAATTGGGCATAATTGTTTCTTGAAGGAATAGAAATGGTGCATATGTTTTATTTCTTATTTTTTAAGATTCGTTCCGTCTTTGATGCTATTTTACTGATTTCGACGTTCTGGCGAGTTTGGAGCCATTAAAACTTTTGAACGAGTTAAAACGTAGACCTCCCTTCTCTCGGTCATTTATATTATTCTCTGTCTCATAGATGTCTCTGTCTCATAGATGTCTTGTTAGTTTTTGTTCTATGCTTGCCTTGTGCTGCGTGTTATGTGTTGGTCTTCTATGTTTACGTCAATAAAAGTATATGTTGCTTGCGATTGGAGTATGTCTAAAATGTTGCCTAGGTGTCCTTACTGACAGGTAAGCGAAAATGTTGAATTTAATACGAATGGTGTATTTGCGAATATTAGAATTTACGTAGTTTGAAAACCATGCTGCTAAATAGGATTCTGAACTCTTTACCTACTGAATATTTGAAGTTTAAAAAATGGATGTGAATTTGTTCCAGTTAATGAAATAACTGTGGCAAATCTTACAGGAAGGCTGCGTTAGCACGAGCAAAGGCTAGACAATACGAAACTTCAGCATGAAAGTAAATGTGTGGCATTTGTCGCCAAACGAAGCAAGAACTTCACCAAGAATCAAGCAGATTCAGTGCAAAAAGAAAAGAACAAAAAGATCAAATGTCACTTTTCTGGACGTTCTGGTCATATGAAGAAGAATTGCTACAAATTCAAGAATGAAGGTTCTGAATAAGAGAAAGAGGAGTCTCGCACACCTATGCAAGTTTCTGACTTTTACTGAGTAGAGTCTAGATTATTGGCTTATTGACTCTGGTGCTTGACACCAGACATGTTTCTGGTTTACTTCATGTAAGATTTTGATGCATCACGACCATTACTCTTAGGGGATGGTCTATGCATGTATACTAAAGGCATTGGAGATATTCAGGTTCAGATGCTTGTTAAAGAAAAATTGAATACTGGCTCTCTGACCAATGTGTGGTACGTACCTGAAAGTGGACAACTGTTCTACTCTGGTGCTGCTATCGATAAGGGACTGATTTAATTTGCAGATAAAAAACAAAAGGGAATTTGTAAACAAGGATATTGAATGATAGTGATAATGTTGCTGTTGGAATAAGGTACAAACGGTGTGTACAAATTACTAATGCGTGTACTTGTTCTAGAATCTGCCTCTGCTGCAGTGAAAAATGACATTTTGCAATTGTGGAATGAAAGAATGGGCCATCAGAACAAAAAGTATTTACAAAGGGTTTTGAAATCCAGAGAAATTGATATAAAATTAGATAGTTAATTTTATAATGCCTGTATGTATGGGAAAATGCATAGACTTAGTTTTGGAAGTCGACAGCATCGGCCTAGTTCTCCTGGTCAGCTTGTACATGCAGATGTATGCTTGCTTATTCCTGAAAAGTCTCTAGGTTGCAGCATATATTTTGTTGCATTTAAAGATGACTATTCTAAATACAGGGCTGTTTATTTAATAAAATGAAAATCTGAGGTTAAAGAAATATTATCTAGATTTCTATCTGAAATGAAGAATACAGGCTACGTGTTGAAAGAACTTTTAACAGACGGAAGTGGTGAATTCAACAATTATCAGGTTCACCAAATAATTCAAAAGAAAGGTCGGAGCCATCTAACCTCAATGCCTTATACTCCAGAAAAGAATGGAGTGATAGAGAGAGAACAGAATTCTAGTGGAAGGAGCAAGATCTATGCTTCTTGCTAATAACTGTGGACTGAAGCTGTGAACACTGCTGCATATGTTTTAAATAGAACAGGGCCTACACCAGAAGTAGGAAAGTCTCCTTACGAAATCTGGTTTAAAAGAAAATCTTCTGTTGATCATCTAAAATGTTTTGGCACTAAATGCTTTATTCACATCCCAAAGCAGAAAAGTAGAAAGTTCGATAAGAAGGCTATTAAAGGCTAGTTTGTTGTTTATTGTGATGAAAAAGATGGTTATCGTATTTGGGTACCAGATAAAAATGTTTTGCTATCATAAGATATTGTTTTCAAAGGTGAGATCACGTCTGAGAAAACATCTATAGAAATTGTTCAAACTCAGTCAAGAGAAGAACTTCGAGTTGGGGAATACTGTATCAATCAAGCTCAACATTCAAATTATTGGAGAGTTTCGTGATGCTGACTATACTGGAGATATTTCTGCTAGGAAATCAACATCTGGTATGATTTTCAAGTTCAGTGGAGGAGCAATAACGCGATATAGAAACATAAAAAGTGCATATACTTATCTACAACTGAAGCCGAATTTGTTGCAGCCATCCAGGCCTATAAAGAAGCAGTCTGGTTGTATAGACTGTTTATCGAAATTCATCTTTTGAAGTGTGTTCCTGTTCTGCAAATAGACAATCAGAGTGCAATTCGGCTAATAAAGAATCCTGAGTTTCATAATCGAACAAAACACATAGATGTTCAATACAAATTTCTTCGGGACAAGTATCACAATGGAGATGTGAATGTGGAGTATTATGAAAATATTAATCAGGTTGCTGATAATTTAACTAAACCTTTATCTAGAGTTCGCTGAAAAAACTATTTCTTCTAATCTCTACTTCCGTGTGATGCAAATAATAATCTCAAGTAACATGATGGTTCCATTTATCAGATAATAAATGAATGGCGTGTGTAAAAATGCTTAAACAACAAGTAAAGAACAGTAACATCTTCTGAGCGTTAAAAGATATGTCGGAGGGGGATGAAGATATGCCTATATGTAAAAAACTTAACGGTACATGGTTCTGCTAATTTCATTTTTGGACTATTCATTTAATTCATGTTTGTATCTCCTTGATTGTGACGATATGCGTTTTAAGTGAGTCAAAAGACATAGCTGTATATCACAAGTTTATTTTAGTTATATTAAAAACCCGTTTTGAAGCAACACTAGGGCCATTTTGGGACTGACCTCTTAATTTTGAACCTCGGTCAGATGGCAAAGACGACACCTGATCTGGTACCCCCTCTCAAAACTTCCGCATCACACTAACGGGAGGACGTTTGCTCCCCTGCGTATGATTTAACGTGCGACAAGCCCAATAAACGACGGATCTTCAATGGAATCGGGTTTCGAACCTGTAACACTGCGACCTCAAAGATGAATATCATAAGCATCAACTCGCTATCAAACATAATTCAATGTCTCATCATTATTTTATTTACTGAAATAAGCATAGTTATACTTAAGGTATTTACATTTCCAGTTATTTCCGTATTTAATTTCGCATTGAAATAATCCTTGAAATACAAGACACATTTGCATTTTGATGGAGTAATACGTTACTAAATAGCAAAATGTGCAAATTGAAATTTCATTATTGCATACTGAATAAAAACACTAATTTTTTTTATATGTCTGAGTTAGTGCTAGTGAACTTTTTTCTTCGTTTTCTGCAAATAAATGGGAATTTTTTTAGTGAATGAATAATTACTGGTTTATCTGAAACATAGTTAACTGATAAAAATTCATAATCACTGCAATTACAGCTTTACACATCCATTCCGATACTAAATTAGAATTTGATGAAAATATTTTGATATAATGAAAATATTTTTGTGTTTCTAAAAGAAGAAATTTTTTATCTGTCTCTCATGGTAATACAATAACACTTGTATTTACCTCTGAATAGACTTGATGTCTAAAATCAAGTATACTTATTTTAAATTTTGGGTATACAATTCGAATTTTAATAGAAGGACTGTAAATACACGGAATGCAAAATTACCCTTATCATTTTAATAAATAAAAAAATATTACGTTTTATTATATTTTATGAAAACTCAAGTGAAAAAGGTATACAAAATTTCATTAGATCATTTATCATTCATATTTTTCTTATTATCATATTTATCTTCTACTTTTTTTATATATTTATCTGCAAGTGTTATGTCAGTTGCATTTACATTTCAGGAATACTATTTATCATAAATTCTTAAAAGTATCTTTTCATTAATTAGGAAAAATAAATAATATCTGGTTTATTTTTGCGCTTTCGTACGATTAAGAAATAATATTTTAAAAAACGTTGAAAATCGATGTGATGTATTTTTAATAATTTCATTGTGGCAAGTTTTAAGATTTTCTTTACCCAGAAACAATAATCAACATATCGTTAAGATATTCTACTAGAACCAATAATTATTGAAATAAATTGAATTATATATACGATAGGACAAAACTAAAGAAATTGCAAATAACCTTTAAACATTAAATTTGCATTGATTTTAAAATTATTTTCCATTATTTTTCAAATTAGTAATCTTAGCCTGGTAATTATGTCTGATTATTATAATTAATCTTCTGATAGATGTTGTTAATCCTTCATCCGTCTGACATATATTTGAGACAAAAATCTTCGAAAGTAAGACCTGTGATTACAAGAATTTGATACTTTAAAAAGTGAAGTCTTTCTAGGAAATTATTTGTGACATCCTACATATAGCTTCTCTGATAACTGTTTCTCAAGTTTCGCAATAATCTTATATGAATACTCCATATCATGTCGGAATATAGAAAGTTACCAAGACGGGAAAACAAACGGTATTTCTAGTATTTCCTGCCAATATAATTTGTCTTATCTAGATAATTTTCCCCCGAATCCCCCGAACTCAACACCAGTATGAGTTCCATAGGTTTAAGCACTTATAACAGAATTTTTTTTATCATCATCAATCAATTTTATTATTATTCAATTATCATGCTTAATCACTGGAATTTTTACTGGGAGGTATATATTTTAAATTTAGAGTATAAAATTTCTTTTTATTTTAAGATATATGTGAAACATTTAAAATACTTACAAACCTTCTTTAGGCTCAGCAGTTATATACTTCCTGATAGGTGCGGTGGTAATCTCTCAGATGGCACGCTCTTTTTTATATACTGAGTCTTATTCGTTAACTTTTATAACTAAATACCTAATATATAGTTATTTTTGTCCGTATTATGCTGTTTTCATTATATTGTAAAGGCATTCCTCAGATTTCTCGCAAATCGTTCTGAGCAAAAAAACTGCACCTTTTAGAAGCGATCATAAAACTAGGAAAAAATTTATTAGAATTTGTCGAGTCATTTTATGCGATCATTCATAATTTCTGAGATAAATTCACTCACCGCGATAAATCTATTTCCTATTAAAATTTTGTACCCCAATGACACTCAAAAGCACGCTTATAACGCACTGATATCTTCATAGTATCGAGACGTTCTTCTATACGTTATTCACAAGAGCACGAAAAATATATCCCCTGCAGCAGAATTTTTAGTGTTTTCATTATTAATTAATGAATCGAGCAAAGTGGCTTAATTTATTAAATTAATGAGGTTATTTTAATGAATTAAGAAGTGTTTTTTCAAATATATTATGGGGTAATCCTGCATTAAAACTTATCTAATTATTCAAGCGGATACCATAATTTTTTAAGGTAAAAAAATTTGCAAAGTCAGATGAATTTTGCATTCATTATAAGTTTACATCACGTACATATAGATGCATACAGATTTAATGTTAGGAAAATTGAAATAAGTTTTCCCAATTTAATATTTTATCGTTTTCGTATTTGCTTAAAAAAAGATACATGCAAAATTTTAATTACAAAATATGATTCTAAATGTAACGATTCTCACAAAAAAGTAGACTCGCGAATTCTCAAAAGATGCAAACACATTGTACAGGTCTTTTCAAGCTTTTTTTATATAAAAGAATCCAGGTGATGTTGTGAGGTATTGAAAAAAATGATTTAGATAGAAATGTTTAGATACCAAAAGTATACCATCAACCACACTTCGGTGGTGTTTTGACAGCTTTACACAACTGAGAACTTTATTTTTCATTCCAACAAAGAAGATGAAGAGAAAAAGCAAAAGAAGAAAGGATTTCACACTAAATAATTTATATGAACCTGAAAGTATTTATTTCCTTTAGGTACTAATGCATTGAGATATGGTGCATCATAAAAACAAATTATCTATATACTATCACCATGCATCGCAATATTGTTTAGGTTGTAGAATAACCAGTTTATTTATAACTTATATTTTAACGAAAATAACAAAAACTCACATGTATTTTATTCCATTTACATATGTGCGGAGGATTCAACCTTTTCACACTGGACCTTCTCGCTATCGATAAGTCTGAACTTATCAAACAAACTTATGTGAAATGAGCAAAAAGTTCAAGAAATAAGTTGAAGCAAAGTTTGGGAAGAATCAAAGAATGCACTTTCTTAACCTGATAGGGGCCAAAAATCCTCCCGTTGTATGGTTCGGAAGTTTGGAGAGGGCGTGCCAGCTCAGGTGTCGTCCTCGTCATCTGACCGCGGTTCAAAATTACGAGGTCCGTCCCTGCCAATATAACCCTCATGTTGCTTCAAAACGGGCCGTTAATATAACTAAACTGAACATATTGACTGGAGATCGCATCCAGTTTTCGAATTGTCTTTGCTAAGCCCAGTTTGAGACATTTGTATCATTCAAATTACTTTGATAGGCCAAAACAATTCTCTGTATGAGTTTTTTGAAACATTCTCATATATATCATTTGCCTTTTCGCAAAGATACTGTTTCATCAAAAGCCTAATTTAACCAAATGCCTAATTTGCATTAGAATGCTCATCATCAGTTTTAATATTACGGTAATAATGCGCATTCACTTAATACTCTGGAGACATTTATGATTCAGATGGTAATTTGGAAGAAAGGTAATAGAACCATCATAAAGCAATGCTGCGCTAGTACTAGGTTTACAAAGGAGAATGACGTTAGGTAAAGCCAGATACCATATAACAACACTGAGGAGATATATGACGCAAAACTAAATGAAAATGCTTATATAATGAACAATAAAAGTAGATAGACTGCATTGAAGTCAAAAAGGGATACAACCATTACAATACGGAAAATGGCATCTGGTTGTACAATGGTCTTTTTTTGCTATTATGATTTGATTTATGCAGCATGTAACGTATATACAGTAGAACACTGGTTAATCGAACTAAAGGGGGCAAGCCGTTTCGTATAACGATTTTTTTTCGGTTAAGTCATGCTCATCTATTAGTGTTTTGTATCTAATTACAATACGTAATTCTGAAATATTTTGAGTGTAAAACAAATTCAAAATTCTCTTTGTAGCTTACACTTATGTTCTTTAGAAAAGTTAACCCTCCGTCGGGTGCAATGCGTCTGACAGGTACAGGTAAACAATATCATAATTAATATTGTTGACACCCATTCATTTTAATTTCAGTATTCCAAAAGTAATCACTGGCCTTTTGGGGGAGTCTTTAAAAAAGGGAAGGTATTGTTCAAAAAAATGTCGCTTTCGCGATAATTTCCGTGCAGTTCAGGTAGTACATAATATTGTCCAATATTATTAAATTTGCAAAAGTAATATTTTGAAACAGTGTAAAACATAAGACTTTTTAAATATTGTGCAATGCCTTTTACACAATATTGGATAATGTCATATAATACTGTATAATAATATTGTACTATACTAAATAATATTATATAATATTGCATAATATAAAAATATACTTAATATTTTAAAAATACATTTTAGAAGCATGGAAAAATATTAATCACTTAATTCCTTAGTAGTTGGAAAATTTCTCTTAGTTTTCTTCATCCAGTTGTAAACCATGATAATAACAAGTGCATTTAAAATTTAATCGGCAAAACTTTTCCGATACCTATAACATTCTTCAAATAGTTTTAGTTCCCATATAAAGAATTTAACATTTCCATATAAATTGTTTGTCATTTACAGATTCAAATGAAACACCTTGACAATGGAATGTTCTAATACAAGTTAGAAAAAAAAATTTCAATATTTTAAAATTCATAATGCTCTAAAGCAAAGAACTGAAATCCATGAATGACGAGTCCGCGTAATTTCATTTCTAAGTAAAGCATTAATACTAAGGATTTATGGAAATATGTCTGTTTTTTCTGTTTTCTTCTTGTGTTTGAAGTGAATAAATGTTTCGTGATAAATTTACATATTAAATATCATTTAATTTTAGTTATGTACACATTTTCAATTGTAATATTTTTTTAGTATAAAAAATATGTCGCCATAAAATTATGAAGACATACATATAAAAGCACTTTTTCCAGTGCCGTGCATTTCACCAAAGTAAGAGAAGCAATGCTTCAGCAGGTGATGTGATTTCTCAGACGCACTCCGGTTTTTCTTTTCTTTTAAAAACGTTTAAAGGAAACACAATAATAATAATTTGTTTGTCGATAGGAGCAAACCCTCTGTTATTTTTGTGAACGGAAGGTAAGGGTATTGCATTAAATTGTTCTTTGCGTCAGTATTTCTGGATTTCGAGCCGAACATAGGTGTGATTTAAAAAATGCGCGTTTAAAGTAAGCAAGTAATTCGTGCTCCATCACTCCAGCTTATCGTTTTGTAATTGGTTCTTTCTTTCCGTGACTTTCCAGAGCTGACGTGGAGCATGTGTATTTATGTCCAGAACTGAAGAAGTTAATTTTTTTACGATTGACAATACATTTTATGTCCGCAAATATGTAATATTATTAAAAAAATTGTATCTGTAAGCTTGTATGGATAATGTTGTGTCTATTATGTGAACATAATACTGGAATGCGTCAGCAGAATTTAGAACGACAGCATGCCACTGATTTTCACAACTGAACTCCAAATTCCTATCCGAAAATCTATTGCGGCGAATAAAAACTACGAAATGTGATATTAGTTTTTCTAACAATAGTAATAAAAATCATATTTATTCTAGAGCAAACGAAAAAAAAACCAGAGTTTGAACTATAACAATAACTTGTTAATATTTATTACTCGCAATACGTTTTTCACAAAATTCAATGAATAATAGAGAGCCTCATTTTTAAACTATTTGAGTTACTTTCAGAATAACAGATATGCAGCTATACGGATGATGCGACAAAATAAATTACATTATTAGAAAAAACAGCAAAATACTGACTTGTTTGGTGGTTCTACATCAGAATATTTCAAGAGGTAGAACAATTTTTTTCGAAACTGAATGATTTATTATAGTAAATTCACGGAATTTTCAAAACGGTAGCAAATGAAAGGTAATAATAAATAAATATTTCTCCTTCACCATTTTTACAGTATCGAAATGTAATTTGTATACTCTCGAAAGAAGCTACGTATGATGGGAACACTGTTTTTTTCAAAAATAGTTTATCGGAAAAAGATATTGATGTAATATAAAAGAGAATTACGTTTCAGACGGATACAAATTCCATCTTTATAAAAGGTAGACTTAGAATGTTTCGATGACTCTTGAAATGCAATTAACTAGATTCACTTACCAAATAAATGTTATATATTTAAGGCAATAGAAACCTTAAGCTAAATAAGAATAATGGTTTGTGTATAAATTTCAAAAATAATTTTATGTGATAATAAGGAAACCAAATATTTCATTTTTAAAGGTTGATATAGTACAATTGAATGCGCAAAGTTGAAAAATAATTTCCTTTTTGTGCACTTAAAATATTATGGTTGTTTACAACATAGTATTGTTGTTATATGTGTTCAAATTCAACTATTATAGTTCAAACAACTATTATAGAAAACAGATAAGAAACAGAATTTAGAAAGATATATAACGTGATCCAAATTAAACAGGAGGTGTTTAGGTATCTTCTGTGCAA
>BGPR01020181.1:15016-28189 GCA_013235015.1 Araneus ventricosus
ACAGGAGGTGTTTAGGTATCTTCTGTGCAAAAACTATAGTTCAAATATATTGCTGTTATATGTGTTCTTATATGTGTTCAAATTCAACTATTATAGTTCAAACAACTATTATAGAAAACAGAAAAGAAACAGAATTTAGAAAGATATACAACGTGATCCAAATTAAACAGGAGGTGTTTAGGTACCTTCTGTGCAAAAACTATAGGCTGAATCATAACGAAATTTTGTTGGAATAGTGGTTTCAACTTCAGAAGAAAAAAATAGTTCTTATTTTGGCCAATAGGGAAAAATAGCGGTACTGTAGAATTAAGTGTTTATTTTTTAAAACACCTGCAACTTTTTTTAAAGAGAAAATGTGAAGAGAAATGTGAAGTTATTACGGTTGAAACAACTTGACAAAAAAGAGTTAAAGAGTTAATGTTAATATGTTATGCGAATGTGAAAATGAAATAAAAATATATCATAATTCATCATAATATCATTGCTACATCTTATATAATATATGCTATATCCTAAGCCATTGATACATAGTCCGACATGTCTTTGTTCTACAAATTGCATGCGCTTCAAGATAGACTCAGTCGCAGTATGCAATTTATGTTCAGCGATAATTGAATCATGATGTGAAATTATGTTTCTTTGAGACAGATAAGTTTTCAATATCACGTTAATAAACCTTTCTCTTTATATAAACTCAGAGCCAAAAGTCACAGGAGTTAGATTCAGTGAAAAGGCTGACCAATACATTTGGAATGATCGATCTGCTTATCATTTTGTCGTCGGAAAAACTTTGCCATAGAAAATTTTGAACAGATAAAGGTACGTGAAGTGGGGTCCGTCTTGCCTAAACACTGTGGTTTTCAGACAATTTATATGCTTCAGCGAAGGAATTAAAAAAAATTCGGATCATACATGCATATCTAAAACCATTGACAAAGGCGTCACAAGAAATATCCAATCCCGAGAGTGTATTCCATGTGTACTACTACTACTACAAATCATATGCATTTGTTGTTGCTTGTTCAACAACTGCATCTGCATTCTATTTGGTTTGCCACCTCGTCCAGGATCATCTACAAAAGTTCAAGTCTCTTCAAAACACAAAATCAGACAACGATGTAAACTTTTTCGTTGACAAATTGCCTTGATATCGCTGTGTTGCCTTCAGGGTTGATTTAATATCTGTACATGAGTAGAACAAAACTTACGAGGTTTGATCGAAATGTATCTTTCAAGCCAAAACACGCGGATTGAAGTCGTTTGGTAGATTGTGACTTTGAACCATCCCCGAGATACACGGTTACATACAGGGTCGTAGATCCTACTATTTTTGTATAATGGAGCTTCGAAGAATGTACCTGCTAAATGGTCGTCGTATTTTTTATTGTTGAGAAACTTGTACAGAGAATCTTTAACAAATTTTTCCAAACGCTTGGTAATACTTGTAGTGAGACTCATGTAAAGTCAAAGAAAGTTTACGGGAAAGATTTTAAAAGCGTTACAAGAATTAATAACTTGTTCAAATGTTTCCAACATGGCCGTCAAAATGTCAAAAGTGATGACTTCCAAAACATAAGCAATTGTCGAAACACACAAGATATACGTTCAACTGTGCATGGAAATCATCGAATCACTATTCGTGATTTATCTCAGGAGTGCAGCATTAACACTCTTTCTTCAGCATAAGCATGTTGTTTAGTTAAATAATATTGTAGAAGACAAAATGGCAAAATTTTTAAATCACACTTGCGTTTATTTTTGTTTCAAAACTTGACAAGCTTCAATCAAAATTCTAAGTTCCAAGCATGGTACTAATAATTTATTCGATCGAATTTCACTTCAATGTGTCATTAGTATTTTTCATGCTTTTTCAGTTTCTACAATAACATATTTTTCCACGACATAAGTTAAATCCGAGAAAGATACATTTTTATTAGACAAGATACGGGGTATTCTCCTTCTATTTCCTTTTGGAGACCTCTTTCAAATGTTGTTTCGACATTATTGAATTTTTGCTGAAAGAAGATATATTTTATAAATTTTAAGAAGCAGAACAAAAATTCAGTTCGAAACTTTTGTCAGCAAAAGAAATTTGGCTATTATTTGATCAAAGCATTTTGATTTTTTTTTGTTGCTGATTAAGACATAAATACTTAACTGAAGTTTGAAAGAATTCATATAACGCATTTCTTTATGAGAAAAATAAACAAAGGTTTTCAAAACCCTCAGAATTATCTGCTTATTTCTTTTCAGCTACAAATAAAGAAAAGAATACGTTTGGTTTTATAATAGAATGTTTCTTTCTCTGAAAAAAATTATCTCACTAGTGTTAATTTGCAAGGATGAAACATCTGTATTGTAAGAATTTGTTATTCGTGTTGACCAATAGTTCTTGTAAATACCTTTGAGGTTGCAGTAGTGAATCGATTAAAGGTTTCCAAAACGGAAACTATTAAGAAAGAAAAAAAAAAGAAAATAAACGTTAATTCGAACACAAGACATAACTTTTTACATCTCCTGCTCTCTCCCAATTAGTTTACGTATGCTTATATCTGAACATTCATGACGAATAAAATTTCTGGCTTGTTCAAATTTATAAATATTAAATGATTTGATAATATGTAGATAAAGAATACAAATAATTGTCCACGAAAGAATCATTCTTAAATAATTTTGATTTTTCAGTTCGCTTATTAAATCTTAAGTCTTTAAATTTCGTTAGTAAAATTTTTGTTAAATAGCGTTGCCGCTTTTGTTAACTAATTCATAAATAAAGTTCTTACTCCCACGTCATTATACCTTTTTCTCTAAAATTTTTTAAAATTAGAAACATCAACACAAGAATAAATATATAAAAAGGATAATGGGACAACCATCACCCAACGCTATCAAAGTTTCTACTACTTTTATTTAAAAAACTAGGTTTTTTTTCACCAAAATAATGATCAAAAAAGCGTCGCCATATGTATACACATTCACTGCAATTATTATTTAGCCAAGATAGTTATAAATTTTCTCGCTGGGTAGATATTTGTGTGTTAAAACCTCAAAAAATTTAAGTTTTCGAAAAATGGTTTAAACCAATTCACAAACTTTTAGCTTAAAAAGGACACTTTAAAGTGACAAATGGCTTCAAATATGTCCAGATTCACTATTCAAAATAATAACCCATAATAATTATTTACTTTTACCTTTATAAAATAAAAAATAGCGTTTTATCAAAAATTTTTAAAATTTCTAAAATTCTTGCTTTTTACACCAAAATTTTAAACATGCTTTTTTTTCACTGAAATTAATGATCAGAAAATCTTCCCTACATGATTTCTCAACAGTTTCAGTTGTTCCACAATTCTCTTTTTCGACGATTTCTATTTATAATTGAAACTGCCTGACTTAAACTCATTTTGAAAAATTTCGTTATCTTAGATCCATATATACTAATTTCGCCGATTTGAACGTAAACAAAACAAACTTGCGAGCTGTTGCCAAACGGTGGTTAAGAAATTCGACCCTTTTTTGTCGCCACGTAAGAGAATTATATATAGAGATAATATCCTAAAACAAATGAAACACGACCTGTTGCCATTCCAAGAACGGACAACAACAATAACTATTAACAAGAAAATATTGAAATAATTGACGTCCCAGTGATACAACGACTGATGACTTCGAATGTTACAGCATCCATTTAAAAGAATTAGAAATCATAACATACATCTGGTCATTAAATTAAGTTAAGCGAAAAATATAATTATAACGTAATTTGTTTTTGTTTTCTTTCGATTGGAAATAGGATATTCTCTTTGAAATATGTCCAAATACTAAAGACAATGTAGTTCTCTAGTTATATGCTCTAACTAATTATCTTGCATGAAAATTATTGCACTTTTAAAAATTAGGCAAATATATTTTATTAATTCAATCATATTTATGATCATTTTATTATAGTTGTATTTCATTCATCAATGTCTTAAAAAAAATCTATGGATTTGACAATCTACTAATATGATCTGACAAATAAATAAAACAATGACTCAAAATGGACGAGTTTTTTGTTTTGTTAGTTTACATTAAAAATCTGGACTTCTGTTTTAAAGATTCCATTGACTTATCATTACACCGGAATTACGTAGTTACTGCATTTTAATGTAAATAAACAAAACAGAAATCTCGTCATACAATGTAAATGTAAGGGGCATAAGGTACATAAGCCTTCAAAGAGATTTATTGGCTAGTAGTTTTTATGTTTGTGAATCAACTATACGCCATAGTCTTCTGGTGGCTGGTCAGAAAGCAAGAAGACCAAATAAAATACAATATATGACTGATAAAATGAAGATAAAATCTTTAGCATGAGCTAAAAAAATATAAATAACCAATTTACCTTGGTTTCTATTGTTTTTTATATATTTAGGTTATAAATGCTATGATCTCAGTTATTTAAAAATAGACACTTATTCAAGTTAAACGCTTAATTCCAAACTGCCCCGTCAGTTTCGATACGGAGCGTTAATATACCTAAAACTTAAAAAAACTTCCAAGTTATAAAACATTAACCAACGTGCACATCAGGTCTTTTATAACATTCAGTCTCGAGCCCTCGATCCTCCCATCATGAAGCTGAACGCGACTTATTAATCTTATATAAATGATTGAAAAACAAAGCCGAGTAATTGATAAAATTAGATTTCAAATCTAAACTTAAAAATGAAGCAAATTACATATTATTTAAATACCAAGCAGAAATAAATTTTAATCTTTTCTTTATACTTTTATAAGTAAACTTGAAATCATTCACTGGATTAAAACCATTTATCCAGACTCATGAGCTTCAAACTTCAAAAATATTTTTATCAAAATTCAATTTACATAAGATATTTTTAAGAAAAATTGATATTTCATATTCTGCCTGCACATGTTTTGACCATTAAAATAAATGGTCAAAATAAACCCAAACATTTACTAATGAAAATGCAAATATTAAGATGGAACAATAAATATTAATAATAAAATGTTTAAAAAATGAAAGAAAAAAATTGATGCAACCAAAACATTTCATTCGAATAAATCCACATTCTGAAAGATAAATTCTGAATTCTTTCACGAATGGTTTTATTTAATACCAAATAAAGTGAATCTTCAACTAAGAAAATAATATTTAGATAATCTCATTACTTAAGAAAATCATTTAATAGTATATCCATTTCATGAAAGATAAACTTTTAAGATGTAAATATTTAACTTTTGTAAAAAAATATTTTAAATTCGTTTATTAAAAAATTATTGTCAAATATATTTAAAAAATACTTATAATTTTTTTCAATATTTTTTCCTTCCGATTCAGTGATGTCTTAAAAAATGAATAGAAATAAATTTTTCAGAGAAAATTAGTATCTTATTAAATAAGTAATGGTATGCATGTTTTTTCATTTTGTGACATTTTATTATTTTCAAAAAATCTGTTAACTAGAAATAGAAAATGAATCCGTTAAAACAAAACATTTGAAAACGGATAATAGATTTGGTTCCAAAAATATTAATTGAAATATGAGGAGGCATAACTAGAGTCTCACGTGACATGCTTCAAGAGTACTGCCTCAGTATAATTTTGGAATCCGTTGCACATTCTGTAGAGAGTAAATGAATTGAAGTCACAACACGGAGTAATGTTACTTAGGTTTATATGTCACATGACATGTGCAGAATGCAACATGATATCACGTGAATCGGCTCCATTTTCTAGATTTTTTTTCTCTCGAAGTGCGGTACAATCGCTCAATTCTATGATATGACATTGATTAATTTATAAAATTCCAGTTGGTATTATACCCTGAATTGTTCTCGGGATAAAAACATTTTGAAGTCTAAGTTTATATAGCACTTTAAACTTAATTAAACGGTTTTTTGCAGCAACATGTTTCTTTGATTTTCGTCCTTCACTTCCGTGTTGTCTGACATCCTCGGACAGAAGCAAAACTCCTCTTATCTCCTTCTCTCCTTAATTTGAGCCACGTAGCCACGTCCTTGGCACGCATTTTTCCTTCCCTATCATTGATTGCTACAGCGACAACAGAAGCTCTTTCACATCTTGATTTTTACTGCCATTCTCCGGAGTACAATTATCTTCTTACTAGTATTTATGTGACTATTCATGAAAACACCTACACAGTTACATATATTGTCCTATCACCAACTTCACGACTCTTTCTTCTACCGTTAACCACTTAACAGTTTTGCCCGAAAACCATTAGGGCACTGCGAAATTAAACCCCCCTGATTTGATCGAATGCCGCTCAGGCAGATCCGTTTTTCTAAGCCAATTCACTGATTTTCCCGGCCTTTTCACTTTCTTTACTTTGAAATGTTTCTAGTAAATGACTCTAGCAGTCCGATTAAAGTTGGGTAGCAAAACAAGTGTAAACCATTTTTCTCCTGCAATTAAAAATTTTCAAAAATTTATAAAATCAACACTTGTAACTGTTTTGACTGCTGATTTGAATTTATACAATCGATTTGAATACAAAATTGCTTGTCATTAATATGCTTATTTTTGGACACAATATGGCAGAAATAAAAAACTGTTAAGTGGTTAAGCTGGCTTCCTTCCACTAAATCTGAACTGCTCTAAATCTAATACCAAATTTGATGAGTTATCACTTCAGAAAATTCAATTTTAGCGGCAGTACTGTGCTCCTAAGCCTAACCAAAATTTGAATAAAAACTTGCCTTTTATGCACTATACAAAGATTTTAAAGTACTTTCAATTTTTAATTTTAAAATGGCAAAGTAGCATGAGGTTAAACGTTTAAAGGAAGAATGAAAATCATTTCTGTCTACCTGACACACATAAAAAAAACCTCTGAAATCTAACATCTGTGGCAACGTTTAATATAAATACACAAATATATTGTTAGAAAAAATAATACTTTTAAGCAAGTGTGATAAAATATTTCATCAATGCAATGAATACTAAAGTGAAAATTCTGCTTTGGAGTTAATTTCCCGAGAAAACAATTTATACTATCATAACCGTAACAATGGCAAAAGCGCGTGAATAAAAGTGTTGCTGGAATAATGAGATTGGCTTGAATTTTATTTATAACAATAAAAAAGTTGCCATAAATCATGTTTGAAAAATTCATTAAAATTGAACAAAATATGGCACGGAAATAAAATTTGTGTCATTGAAAAGCTAATTGTTTTGGCATTCTCGATGATGTTGAAATAGTTTTTGTGGGATAATAGTCTCCGAAGTTATTGCAGAAAAAAGTATATATTTAAGTTAATTTTTAATTAATTAAAATTTTTAAAACTCCTTTGATATTGAGCACCTACTACCCAAAAAGCAACCATCAAATTTCAAGTTTCTAGTCCCAGTGGTTTAGGAGATGAATCAGTGAGTCCCTTTCTCTTTGATATATACAGATTCAAATTTCAGTCTATTGGGATAAATAATGAAGCAATAATTTTATAAATATATATTAATAGAAATGAGCCACCTATTGATTAATTAATCTATATATACATAATCATGCTGTTGAATGCCAATGATACGACTTCTTGACCCTTCGGCACTAGCACTCATTTCTGGAACATTAGAACACGCGCAGGGTCAATTGGACCCCAAATTGTTAGACACTTATTCTAGTGGCTATTTGTACAAAAATAAAGTATGGTCAAAGTATAAGAATATTTTTCGTACAAATAACTTGTATTTAAGACACAAATGCGATTTTTAATACGAAAAAGGAAAGTTGAACTTATCTCCTTCTTTCCATATCGTTTCTGTATTCTTTTCTTCTCCGCTGCGCACATTCGTACGCTGTCATAGCCATAATGTTAAATGAATCCGAAACGCTAATACATACACTGGGTAATTTGACCCAAACCTCTCTAGCAAAAAGTGAGAAACCCCGTTTCAGCTGTTTCTGCTGCTCTTTTCTTCTTCTTCTAGCTCCTTCATAGAGGTACAGGAAGCAACAGGGGCAGGTTTTAAAAAATTCCTAGAATTTCTTACCAAAAGAGAAAGGGTGGTGTCAAAAAGACCCCGTACGTGTATTGACGGCTTAAGGTACAGGGTGATTATACAAAAAGTGGAACTTTCAAAAAGCTCTAAAA
The DNA here is from genome assembly GCA_013235015.1 of Araneus ventricosus. NCBI lineage: Eukaryota > Metazoa > Arthropoda > Arachnida > Araneae > Araneidae > Araneus > Araneus ventricosus. Next base: position 23,135 of record BGPR01020181.1, read on the forward strand.
TTTCATAAGAGACTTGATGGATGGCCGTGTAACAGTAAAAAAGCACATACTGAACATCTATGGAGTTCGGATTCAAAACTTGAATACATTAGCTTTCGAAAATGTATCTTTCAAATAAATACCATCAACTAGATAATGTTCAGCAAAGCTTTGACATCGAGGTATTCATTTTCACTCAACCCTGTTTAGTATACTGCATAGATATAGAAGTTCCATCCTAACCTGAAACACTAACTTAATATAGGAAACATTCTAAAGGGAAACGCTTAGAATTTATTTTCCGCAGATTTTAGAATGACGAATTTTTTGTTCCAACTACAAAACGGGCACTGCGATTTTGCCGTGTTACTTCATACGTCACTTTCTTCACAAAGAGGACTTCAATCATCTTCAAGTAACTGAGTTTTCTTACATACCCCATTATAAAGCAAATAAATGCCATCGATGTCAAACGTACAAAATATTGCGAGAAATATGATCATAAATATTTTACTTATTATATCGAGATATGGAGCAATATTTTGTTTGGCATATTGAGTTTTATTTCTCCTCATATTTGGAGTAAAGCACCATTCAATTTTCAAGACGATTGCATTGAATTACGAGAGCAAAACGATCCAAGAAAGTGATATCTCATGGAAATTGTTTATTGTATTGGCATCTTAAAATTGTCTTTCATTTTCACTTCATCTCGGAGAAGATAAACCTTTCTTTCCAATTTCGAATTTTTGGTAATAAATTTCAGAAAACATCGGCAAAACCTGTTTCACAGGCATGATGAAAAACATGGAAATTTTTTTAAATGCCCCTCACTTGCAGACGATTTTTTATTTTGTAAAATGCTAGTTTAATAATTAAAGATCCTAACATATTATTTTTTAAAAATTTCAATCCCGAGTGTAGTTAACATGTTCAAGATGTGAAATGTAATTTTAAAGGTATAAATAGTCAACAATTATTCGAATAATTTTTAAAGTTACCTTTATTTTGTATTACTTATTAGGTTTTATTAGATTTCTTTTATTTATTTCACATTGTAGTACATTGTCATTTTATTCAGATGATAAATGTCTTAAAGATCCTGAAGAAGTTCGCATGCTTAACACATAATATTTTCTTTTAACATTTTTGTATGCTAATTGAATATTACTTAAAAAACTGTAGATCTTACAATTATATTTTGAACAAATTCCTTGCAGTGAGTTTCAAGAGTTTTTCAGAAAAAAAAATTACATACTTTTAAAAAATTATTCTGAGAATGATAATTAGTATAATAAAGAAACTAGAAAATCACCCGTCATGGTATGACTGGTGCAAATTGCCTCTTCATTCGAGAGATTTCCCGTCAAATTTGTGTGTTTACATAGATATATATGCGAGAGAAATGTTTATCATTGATTGAAAACAAATAAAATAAACATATGTTTTATGACAGGAAATATTCTTTTTATTTACATATTTCTTTATTCAAAGAACCTCTTGGTAAACAACATTCCGTGTGAGGTAGTTTTCGTTGTTTAACAATTTTCCTTGTACTTCAGATGTCTTTGTAAATTTTAACGTTGCCAAAAAATATTATCAAATTATATCATCACGTTGCAATAAATAATTAGATGCATCGTGGAGTCCAAACTATATCACGCTCATGATATACCATTGACTTAATTTACTACTTTCTATTAAAAAACGAGAATTTGAAACATGTGATTAATCTAATTTAAAATTTCTCGGGAACTAGTGATCATAGCGAAATAAATTTTATATCAATGGATAGCAAATTTTATCTCACTATTTTTAGTCTATTAAATTTGAAATTAGAACGACAATTACTGTTTTAAATTCGAAATTTAGGTTCTCTATCAATGAAATAATGCTGTTTAACGTCTCACAGTGCTATGGCGCGAGTTTTATTGTTGGTGACGTCAGAGCGTTACCGAGAGATCTGGGCTATTATATTAGTAATTTAGTGTTGACGATAGTAGAGAGATTAAACCTCAACCAGAATTCTAATCATCAAGACATACCTTTGTTTATATTCTGCAATTCCATACGACTTTTCCAATTGATATTTGTATCTTACCAACACTATTTGTATTTGTGAACAGTTTTCCGAAAATTGTTGATTATTCTATGATATTACAGAGAGAAATACTGTGGCCTTGTAATGCAGTCACGAATTTGAGTTGGTTGGTTCCGAGACCCGATTCTTTTTAAGATTTGCCGTGTTTGTGATTCTGAGTAGGGTGCCACCCTTATCACTTGAAAGCGTATCAAAAGTGTAACGCCTGTACTTAAAATAGTTCTGGTTAAGATTAATGTGGAGTTCACGGTGCCGACTTACTATATTCCTTTTAGGATCGCCAATTCTTTGCCGCCAAGAACGGAGAGGAGAGAACATTTGTCTTGGTTGCGCAATGATGTTTCTAACGAGCGACCGGCGAGTATGAGCGGAAATTAATCTTTTCATTGGTGTTTTGCACATTAGGCTATATTGTGCCTCGTTTGATTAGACTGTTTTGTTCATCTCTTTGATGTAATTGGTCGATTCATTCAAATTTCAATAAAACTTCGTTTGGAATTCTTCGGTTTGAATATCTGTTCAGTGCTGTGTATGTTATTCTGTGTGTTTCGTTTCTCAATGAATAAGCGAAGCTACGAGTATTCCGCTATGCTGAAACGAGCATTCCGCTGATTTTTTTAACTTAAAAAAATTGCCCGGTAATACCGCAGGCATTGCGTGCGGAAATTCGAGTTTCCGGAATTTTTCAAAAAACCTAGATTCCTAACAGTCAATGAAAAAGCGTAGCTACTGGTTTCCTGCTTTGCTGAAATCGATGCCGCTGATGTTTTCTTAAGTTAAAAATTTGCCCGGTACACACTTGAAATGCCGCAAGCATTGCGTGCCCAATATCTCATCTTCAGGTGACGCATGCGCAAGAGAGCAATAAAAAGTGCACTGCACATTCAAAACAGTATTTGGCGACGGCAAATGAAATTGCGCCAAGAAAAATTGGCGAGAAACAGGTGCGCACCGTAAAGTCCAAGTTTAACCTGATTAAGTTTCGAAAAGCGTTGCAAATACGAATATTGTTAATAAAAGTAGCAGCATTTTCAAACTTTTTTCCAAATTTTCCCTTTGTTGTATCCTTTATGTTAATAATTAATATAAAGTTATGAGTTGAAATGTTTCGCAACTTTAGAAACTTAAATACTTCCTAACATCCATCTCTCTTTGTTATCTCCAAAGATTATTAAATATTTAATTTTATCTCAAATTTCTAACAATTCTTCACTTTCTTCTGGGAAGTTATTTGAACTATTTTACTTTGTTTCCTTTAAAATCCTTTGTCCAGTTTTTCAGAAATTTTGCGTGGATACTCAGAATAATGCTTCAAAATATAGAGTAACACAGAAGAAATTCTATATATAGCTGTGTATGATCCCTCTTTATTTAAGTTTCAAATCCAAATATTTTACTTTGTTCTAACTCTGAAATAGCTTTAATCCGAGGACTTTTCAAGTATTTGTACAAGATGTCTCAAGAAGGTCTGATAATTTTCTGTTGGGGTGGTTGGTAAACGGTGACAGGTATTAAAGCAATTCCTGCGAATTATTAAATTGAGAAGATATGATTGTGTTTTGTTCGTTTTTATTTGGATAGTATAATTTTTTATTAAAAGGTAGAGCTGGATCATCATATAAATGTATGGATTGCATGCGCGGAAGCCAGTGATTCCACGCAATGAAAATGCATTAGGAAGTTGTTCAGAGGGGAGAAGTGTACTCTGAAGTGGCAAAAGTCACGGGATACCTCCTAATATCGTGTAGGACCGTTTTTTGCCCGGTGAAGTGCAGCAAATAACCGAGGCCTTGAGTCAACAAGTCGTGGGAAGTACAATCGTCGGTAATCCAAGGTAACGAGATTGCAGATGCATTGCTAAAGCAGGTGCTGATGATGCTTCAGTGCCTTCTGCACTTCTCACCTACTTGGAGCTGTTCTTTAGAGCTAAAATAAGAAATAAAACTATCTGGCTCGTTCCACTGGTGCATCACTGGTATCAAGGTTCTCGACCAGGTGGCTCTCTATCAATTGATTGCAACAGACGCGACCAAACAACTCTTACTGGCTTCCTTAGTGGGTATATTAGAAGTTTGACTTTCTCTGATAATTTTGACATCTGCCCAAAATGTGCTACAGAACAGGCCACACCTGATCATATTCTTGCATGCCTGGGGCTTTCCAGACAGGACCTAGTTTCTAATCCTCTATTGACTTTGGATTTCTTTAGGGTGCACAGGCTCATGGACCTGATATAGCTCTGCTGATCTTCGGGGATCAACAACAACAACACAATCGTCGGAACTAGTATTTTACAGTGAAGATTTGGTCTCTAGGGAACCGACCAGAAAGTGATGAAGTTTCACAAATAGATGATAATAATTTGTAACTTCCGTTAATGGCGTTGTTTCCAGTGCGCATCACTTACATATATATTGGTAAAAATAGCTGGCATATTCGGGAATATATAAAGGTTTTTTTAAACAATCACAAATTTTTCCTCATGTTTATGAAACTTGCAGAATACGTGACGATATGTCAGGGAAGTCTAATATAAATTTTGAAGGAAAGACTTTGAATATTAGAGTAAATATGATTACCTATACTAAATAATGGCTGTTTTTATACATGAATCTTCGAATAGTTTTATTGAATTTTATAAAGATTGAATATGCATACTTATAAATAAAATATATAATTTCAATTGCAGTTCGACTATCAATATAAGAAGATTCTAGTTTAAAAAATATCAGTTTGTGGAAAAGCCCTCATGATTTTGTTACTATTAGAGACCAGCAGATTTTCTACCGACTACAATGCCTATTTCTTTCTAAATCTTAATGATATTCAACTGGAATTTGTACATAAGCTGCTCTATGTATATGGCTTTCAAACTATAAAAGAGAAATTATACTACGTCTTGCACATGCGCAGAAAAATGTTATTTAGAATAGATACTCATATATTCTCTATCATTCAAATTATTAACTTCACAT
>BGPR01020182.1:0-28187 GCA_013235015.1 Araneus ventricosus
GAAGTTTTCACTAGACACTTGAAGAAGCATATGCTACAGCACCAAGAATTGAAAACGTGTGCCACTATCTTGGGAGACATGCTAACTTATTTACATCATGAACATTCCAAGATCACACAGAAGCATCATTCAGTTGTTAGTCGGGAGGTAGAAATTTTAGTCTTGGTCCTTCTGGAAACTTTAATTTATTGTGTGAAGGACATTGATCGTTCATCCTCAGTTATGGTAAGCTAATTGTTATACACATAGAATATTTTCATTTATTTAAAATAAATATTTGCTTTATCATGGGTAATTTGATTAAATAACAGAAAAAAAATATTCTGTTAGTATTAATTTTCCTTTCCACTCAAATCCAAGCAAACCTGTTTGTACAATTTTCAAAGTTTTAAGTAAAGATATGTTACGTTATTAGTTACCCATAACCAATACTGCGGTGTTGAAGAAATTTGTATTCATTTTATAGTGGATACTAGTGGTCACAAAAAAACCCACCAAAACAAACACCACACTCAAAGTTTATGTTCATTCAAACTTTAACCAGGTTCTTTTACTCCCGACAGTTATGACTAAGAGATACATACACATGAAATGAACACAGCTAGATTAGAATACAAAATCCTAATTTATTGGAACATTTCTTATCTTTATTAATACGTAATTCATACAGTTTACTATGCCTATTAATGTCTGGACTGGGGCCCCTAAAGTACAGAAAATTTGGATACCATGGATTTAGCACTTAAAAGTTTAAAAATAGAAACTATAAAATGTCATTAATATTATTCATTTTTAGAAAAAATCTAAAAGAATATATATTCTAATTACAAAGAATTTGAAATTTTGTTGATAGTTCTACATCATCATTACATTCCAGTCCAAGAGAGTTTGCTGGATAATTATTCATAAGGCATCATTGTCCAATCAAATAACCAAAAATTTGTACTTATCTTTGAGACTATTCTCGGCTCTTCTGTATAGATCAAACATATGGTCGTTGCTTGAAGATGTTGGTCACCTGCAGGGTTGTCTCTCAATTAGTCTACAGCTGAACTCTAAATTGGAAATTGTAGGACGTCACGAAGTAAATTTCTTCTGATGGAACATTCACAAGAGTCTTTTATGGTGGGTCGGAAAGCCTGGATAATGTCCGTCACCACCTAACAACTTCAAGAAAGAACCATGTGCATTAAGGCTTCTTTCACTGCTGCAGTGTTTTCAGTATTGATCAAATCTTCCCCTCAGAGGGATAATATATTTTTTATCACTTTTGCCAGCTGTGGCAAGTTTTACATGCTCCCATCGATAACAGAGCCTCCCCTCTTATATTATCGGCACATCCTGCAAACACCCTCTTCTTCAGCTCCTGGCTGCATCTTTACACTCCAAAATCACACCACCAAAAGCTCCAACTCCCTTTTCTTCATTTTCTCCATTCCTTTCCGTCATTGACATTCCAGAAAATTCATTGGCCCAGCAAACAGAGAGCACAAACAAACCCCACCATTCTCTACAAGCCCTGACCTCCTGCCCCTTTGGACACCACCGCCCCTCATATCCAATCCAGATAGCACGTAAGTTTGCAGCAAGTTTGATTTTGACTTGTCATGGCAAAATTTGACGCATCAAACTTGAATCGAACTTGTAGCAAGTTCGCTGTCACAACTAGCGCCACCCTCGCTTGCAACGCATTTGCTACAAGTTCGATGTGACAAATAGCGCCACCTCCCTTGCAAATCAAATTTGCTGCAAGTTTGCAAAACAAGCTTGATGCAAAAACAGCAAAAAGAGATAATTATCTCTGTCTCTGTTTAAAAAAAACATCCGATTTTTAATAGCATCTCCTAGACCGTCCTTCTTTTTATTAATTCAATAAATCAATGATAATTTGTAAAAAAACTAACTTTTTTATAAAAAAAGTTTTTGAAACATCTTCCATCTTTTTACTAAATATATCGCACTCGCACTTTAAAGAAAACTATATCGCCTTTTTTCTTAATGTTGAAATTTTAGCGTTTATAAACAAAATTAAATCTAAAAAACAGTCAATGTTTGTTGAAAAATAATAACTTAGACATTTTGTCCCATTTTAACGTAATTACTTTTGAACTCTAATTTCATAATTTATTCTACTAGCAAAACGTAGTTATTAGCGAAAATCGCTCTCTCTTTGACTTCAAATCATATTCTCAACTCAAAAAATTAATGAAATCAAGAAAAAAGTTTAAAATAAATCGTATATGAATCGAAGCGAACGATGTAGTAGCGAAATCTATCTTCTCCTGTCGTAGCCGAACTGGTCGAGTGGTATCGACGTCTGTCTATTAATCGGTAGGTTGCGAGTTCTATCCCGGGTTGTGTTCGTACTCTGTTTTTGCTATAATTTGCAATGAGTTTGCACGACAAGCTTGTGGCAAGCTTGCTGCAAGTTCGTTCCATGATGACTTCGAAGCTTTCGTTAACTTGCTGCAAGCTTGCACTCTTGTCATGACAAATTTGTGGCAAGCTTGCTGCAAACTAAAATTGCTATCTGGGAAGACAATTATCACTACCCTTGAGACATCTAAAGAAGTTCTTTGTATGCTCGAATATAGTCCATATTATTTACTTGAGATACAATTAATGTCAATACGACAATACTTTCAGTTGAATTTCCAAATTTGGTTTCTTAAACACATTCATTGCTATGGGTGAATTAGATTCTAGTTCCAAGATAGACAAAAAGTAACCTTGCTCCCTCTAGATAGTTTATAAATCAAAAAAGAAAGAGATGAACATATTCTGCAGACATCTATTAATATGTTTAACTTGATAAATTTGTTATGCAAGTCAAATTCTAGTGCACAGTGAAGATTGCTGAAGGAGAAGAGCTATAAAGAACCATAAATTTTATTCACATTTTGGGCTACAATGTATGTGAAAGGAATTGTTGCTTTATCTTAGCGGATAGATCTTGCCTTTTAGTGGCAAGATCTATGCGTGTGTTAATAGTTGCATCTGCCTTTATGTTACTAATTTTTAAAAAAAAAAACTGGACAATACCTCTTGCATTTTTGGAGATCATGTGAATTGAAAGTGAAAAATTGTAAAGTTTCAAAGATTCTACTAGTTAATTTCAGATTTAGTGGAAATTAATTTTACTATAGGAATTTTTTGCAAGAACTCCATGTATTTGTTTATGTTGTAGTTCATATGTTTAGTATTCATGACATTTGAGCATTATTTTTGGCATTAATTTTTTCTAAAAAAAAAATGCTACCTTTATGTTATCAGAGTTAGAGTTTTAAATCAAATCAACCGTAAAATATTTGTACCATGCTGCTTTTCCCTGTGAAAAAAATAGATATTTTGTTAGAATCTTTCTTAAAAAAATTTGTCTAGAATCTTAAAATAGCTATTTAAAAATTGAAATGACTTTCACAAAGCAGCTTAGTTGTATCATACATAACAACATTTTAGGTAACTAAAAGTTTATCTATAAAATAGCCACTTTAATTCAAGAAAAATAAATTTTTAATTTAGTATAAAATTGTAGTTTGCAGAATTGAAAATTGCTTAATAAATGTTGCCAATATTGTGGTGTTTTATTGTACTTATTGATGTTGCCTTATTTTTTACAGGGTCCGTTGGTAGCTTGTTTGGTAGCTCTTTTGCGATTGATGGAAGATCAGCACTATAATCATTTGTGGGAAAAATTTGGTAATGTGCGACAAAGACGAGATCGAAGGCAGCTGAAAGAATTTTTACTGAGTGTTTTTATCGTCTTCCATAGCTTTGTCAAACAAGATGTTTTCCCATCTGACTGGATTGTGATGCGAATGCTTACTAATCAGTAATTATATTATTTTGTTAAATCTTGATATTTGATAAAAATATCTTATATTTTAACTCATTTTTTACAGTATAACAATTAGCTTTAATGATGTTCTTAGTTGTTAAAATTCTGAATTTAGTGGTTAGATTTCTTGTCTCTAAGGGAAATGATTAAATATTTCTTTTCAATTAAGGTTTGTTTAGGTAGATGAAAGTAAAAATTTTCATTAATTCTATTTAAATCGTTTCCATTCTAATTTCTGATTATAAAATGATAATTAAAAAAACTGCTTTATATATGCTTTTTCTTGTATTGTACATTTCTGTTTGTGTTTTCAAAATTTTCATTTTATTTCTAATTGTAGTGCTTTAAAACTGTATAATTAGTTGGATATGACATTATATGATTTTGTTGTAGTTTTTTAATCTTGTTTGCTGTACTTGGAAAAAAAATTAGTTTTCTTCATAAATGTTTCAGTAAGAATTAATTACTTAATCTTTTTTTTTCTTGCTTAGTGTCATTCTCTGTGCCCTTCAAGAATTCTCACAGCCTTTAACTGTAGATTTTTTAGATGGACTGGACTTTGATGAACAAGTAAATAAATAACTATTTTCTATTCTGTCAGTTGAGCATTTTTTATAAGTTGCCCTTAATTTCTGGGAGAAAATGGAGAATTAAAATGGCAAAACTGGAATGGGGGAAGGGAACAGTAATTCCGAGAAAATTTGTGATTTTTCAGAAACCTAAAATTTCCTTTTAAAATATTTATTGTGCAGAGTTGTGTTTAATTACTGTGTTATTTAGAATTTTAACTTTTATATCCATTACCTTGGTTATTGTTAATAGGATTTTGTGTTTTCTTTAAAGTTAATGTTTTTGGCAAAATTGTTACATTTATTTTTAAAAAATAAACATTTAAGAGTACTTATAGTTTGAAAATTTAACTGCTTTACTTTTCTTTTTAAATTATGATTCATTTATGAAGATGAATATTTGTTTTAAATTTGCAGTTATGGAGCAGCTATTTTTCACTTGCTGTAGATTTTTTAACCCAACCAGCTTTACAGCTGGAAACTTTTTCTGATGTTAAAAAAGAGAAAATTATAGAGAAGTAAGTTTCTGTTTGTTTTAAATTTAAAAAATAATTTATGGCTATAATTATTTCATACACTATACCTCTAATTCTGTTTTTGCATCTTTAATATTATGTGATTTAGATGCAACAAAATAGTTTTATTTTCATTTTAGTTTATATTGCAAGTTTTTTTTTTTTTTTAATAATAAGGAGTGTGCAAGTTGTGTGCATGTTTGTAAATTAGCAAGGATATAATTTTAAGTAGAACCATGCTCATATATGCTATAACTGTTTAATTCAATATAATTCAAATATTAATTAAAGAGGTGTAAATGAATTATTGAAATTATTTGCCTCATTATGATAATTAAAATATTTTTCTTTCAAAAAAGAATCTGTACATCTAGCATGAAATTCTCAGTATGAAAAAATATTTGGACATTAAAAGTTAATATTAAATCTGTTTCCTGAAACTTTTAATATAAAAGTTTCAGATTATTTAGTGTATTTAAATTAATATTTGTAGCTTATCAATATGGCGAAATATTTGCCTTCTAATGTTTTAAATGCTTGTACTTTACAGGTATGGTGATATGCGAGTGTTGATGGGTTTTCAAATATTATCAATGTGGGATAAGCTTGGTAATGTGTTTTCCTACTTACTAAAAAATTATAATGATTTGTTCTTTTATTTTGAGTTTATGTAATCTTTTATGTGAGGGAAAATTATCCTCTGATATATCCTCATTCTGATTATTCAGCATTATTTATCTTTAACAGTATGCAAAAATGTCTTTTCATATATATAGACATAACTATTAGTTATGCCAGAATTTAAGGGGAAAAAATAAATGCTTTTTTTGTGAAATAATTTTTAAAAATATAGGGTGAACTTTTGCATAATTTGCGAAATAAATGTTTTTGGCCACTGCATTGCAAAAGAATAAAATATTAGTGTATTCTTTTGGCTTTGCACCTTTTCTTTTGAAGGAAGAAAGGTAATCTAAGAGATTTAATAATAGTTATGAGGATTTCTGTACAGTAAAACCTGTCTATAATGATATTGTAGAGACATAGAAAATATATCATTCTAGACAGTTTGAGGATTTGTGCATCCAATGTTTATGTGGGTGTGCAATTACTAATTAAGTAACTAATTATATTGTGCTTATTGATTCATATGACTTATAATCGCTGATATAAAATTGTATTTTAGAAACATTTAAAATATACAATATTATATACTTACACAAATTTTTATATTTAGACTTTTTTTAAGAACTTCAAAAGGAAAATTTTAGTTGAAAACTTTGTTACCATCATCATTTACGACACCTTTAAATCTTTTTTGTTTGCTATCCTCTTTAGTTTTTTTCCATTACATCTTCAATGTCTTTTCTTTTTTTCAAAAAAAGTAGCTATTATCGGCTGAAAACTCCCATATTTTTTAGCAGCATCAACTTGCTTTGGTTCTTGATCCATTACTGAAATTTGCAGCTATTCAACAAATGCAATGTTCTGCACTGTACCATCCTAGATTCAGGGTGTTAACATATCTAAAGTGGATATTAAAGAACAGGTTGTCAGCCTAAAGTTTTCAATGTGAATGAATGAGTTAGTGCCCACCAGGAGTCTTAGCCCTTCCCCCCGGGTTCTTCCTGCTACTACAGGATCTGGATTTCTAGTCCCCTCTGCCTTAATTCCCCTGTTGTTTGATATTTGTGATCATAGGGTGTTGTTTTCGAAGAAAAAATCAGAATTTGTACTGTACCAACTTTCTAAAGAGTTAAAATAATCGTTATAGACAGGTGAGTCTAAAAAGTGGTTATTATTGTAGGCAGGTTGAAAATACATTGAGTAAATAGGAATTCTGCTAGGATTAAAGAAAATACTAGAAGATTTGTGGCTGTCTAAGACGGGGTTTTAGCCCTCCAAACGTATATTGTATCCCATTTTCACAGATTTACTAATGAAAGTTATAGTAAAAATCTCATTTACATTGGCAGAGTGCTTAAGAAATTTGAAAAAAACATGAGAAACAGAACTGATTAATCAATTGACACTAACCTTCATTTAATAATAACCATACTTTTAACAATTACTTTCGTTTCGTCCAAGTAAAAATGAGGCAAAATCCACTAACAGAAAAAAAATGCATTACCAAATATACTGAAAGCAAATAATAAAGAAATAAAACTGCTAACGTGGCTCAGTTTATATATAAAAAATGCCAATCAATTGCCACGAACTTTCATTTTCATAAATAACTGTACCGAGGCAAAAAGAAATGAAACAGATGAAGTTATTTTATTGAAATTTATTCCAATCCAGCATGAATAATAAAAAAATAAAAATGGCCTTCTTTGATGCCATAACAGAAATCAAATCTGTGCGTTTTTTATTGGCGCAGAGCAAAGGGGTGTGTTTATTTATATTCGTAGACAAATTGTCTGAGTTTGTTTGGCACATAGCCAAACCAAACCCCATGACAGCGTACTTCAATCCCTAGCTTTTTATATATATTAATTGTTATAGGTAGGTTTATCATTATAGACAGTATCACTGTAGTATGGTTATTCCAGGGTATAAAGTGCCAATAATGTTGACTGAGTGAAATGACTTAATGAGAATTTATATAAATTAGTAATGCAGGCACACACTTTTCTGAAAGAAAAACCTTTTGTCTGATTAAAAATAAAAATACAGATTATCTAAAAGTGAACATATTCAATCTGAGAATTACTTCACTGACAGAATCCGGCCCCTATACCTGCAACAATTACAGTTACAAAACAGTTGGATGGATATACAAACAGAAAATTCAGTTTTAAAAGGCAGAGTGGCGAGAACAGAACTAAGAACCTTTGTGCGTGTTTCTATCTTTCCATCCCCCCCCCCTTTTTTCCTCAACCATCACATTATCTAATTCCTTATAATTCATTAAAAAAGTCAGTTAAATCATTTTAAAATTTAAAAATAATATGGATTTACCAATGCAGACTATTATGGTCTGTATTTGGTAGTGTGATAAATATATATATTTTTAATAAATTTGAAGTTCTTAAAAGTTTGTGATAATTTTTGATTACTTATTTTCCTACCAAGGAAGTAAAATGAATGTAGGATTCTTTAATACTAGAAACTATCTAAAATACTAAAGAGTAAACAAGTATAAAACAAATACTCAGATTATTTCTTTTTTAAAATTTTGAGTCTGTTCTTCAGTGTGCCAATAAAAAAGCCTTTTATAAACCTCTTTTTAAGTAATCAGTTATATTTTATAATATATACTCTCTGAAGTTTGTGTGATAAAATCCTCAAAGATGCTAAATGAAATAAAATTAATGTATGCAGATATCAGTTAAAAAAAGGAATAATGTGTACTTGTTGTTATGTGTTAATAATGTATCCAGACATGACAGATTTCCGCTTATTCGGCATCCGATTTTATCATTAATTTTTTATTATATAATAATTCTTTGATATTTTTAATATCTTAAGCACTCTTTGTATAAATTTATTTATTTTATTGTTATAGATTAATTACACTTAATTTACTTTTGGTATTTATGTTTGGCACGATTCATTATTTATAAAGTTCAGCTTTTTTTGTTCCAAGCCTGTGTCATGTCTGTGTATCTGTTAAAATATTACAAATTAAAATGCAGAATAATTCTAAACTGAAGATAATTTTGTTCCAAAAAGTTTAAATTGCATATGCTGAGAGCCACAGTGTTGATATCAATGGTTCATATCATGTTAAAAGTAACAGTTACTGCCATTAATTATTTCATTGCATCATATTAATAAATAATTTATTTATTAAATTGTGTGCACTGATTGCATATAATTGTACAAGTTTGTGTTCCTAATTATATTGCTTCTTTGTGTTTTCTAGGGGATCATAAAATTTTCTTTATTCCTGCAATGGTTGGACCTTTCCTAGAAGTCACTCTTGTGCCTGAAGTTGATTTGCGCAAAGCAACTCTGCCAATCTTCTTTGATATGATGGATTGTGAGCAGAAAGTTCGTGGAAATTTCAAGCAGGTAAAACAGTCTTTCAATTAGATGTTGTTTAAAATATCTCTGCATTTTACTTTAAAAAATTCTATTAATGTCTAGATTTATACTTGGGGGGGGGGGGGGCATTGGGAAAGGAAACTCAAATTTCTTTGGACTTGGCTTAGGTTTTTATTCATAGAAATAGATTACAAAAAAATGAAGAAACTGATAGACAAAGAAGTTATCTCATTGTATGCTTATTAGCTTTCTTCACTGGCCAGTACTGAAAATATTGCTAATTTTAGATTTTTAATATCGTCACTTAACAAGCAACACCACCCATTTCAATTTTTTGAGATTTCAAAGAGGAAGGAAATACTCAATTTTTCGCAACCGACAATGGATATATCTGAGTTTTTTTCACATCTGATATGAACATAGGACTGAAAGTTGCAACTAGATGTGAAAAAATTTCAGAAATATTCGTTATTGGTTGAGAAAAATTGAGTATTTCCTTCCTCTTTGAAATTTAAAAAAATTGAGGGTGGTGTTGCTTGTTAAGCGACGATATATCACTGACATATATATGTACTTAATCTAGGCTTTATGACTTTTGATGAGAAGAAAGAATGACCAGATATTTTACTTACACTTTGGATGTGTAATCCTACAACAAATGCTATGGTTTTTTTTAGAAAGATAGGATGACATGTTGTTCCACTTCAACTTTGAATTCAGAGCTGTGGTAACCTAGTGGTAATGTTCTGACTTCAGGAATAGAGAATTGTTGGCTCAAGATCCGATTCCAACAGAGATCCACTATGCTTGAGAGCCTGATATGTAAATTTCCCATCAAGGATCTAATGACCCAACTTTGTTGTTAACTAGAAGTTTGGAGAAAGGGGTACCAGCTCAAATGTCGCCCTCATTCTTTGAATATTGTTAAAAATTAGAGGTCTGACTCAAATTAGCCTTCAAGTTACCTGGAAACAAGATGCTGATCTAACTAAACAAAACTAACTTGGATTATTGTATACTTGAACTTGGCCTTTAATCTCCTATTCTTAGGACCGGATTGACTGGTTGGCCTTATTGTTTAGATTTTCTGATAACCTTATCATTTGAGACCTTATTTATACTTTCTGTATATAAAGCATTTTTATCTACATTTAAAATTTTTAATGGATAGACAGAATATTTAACTTTATTTTCCCTTTTAGTTAATGATCAGATTATTTGAAATAATCTGCCTTTACGTGTCATATGTCCTTTAAATTCCTGCTTTCACCATTCTTTACCTTTCTCTCTGTGCTGCACCCTTTTTGCACTGAATACCATTGCAGCAAAATAAAAGAAAGAAAAAACTGTTATAGCTAGTTTTTTTTAATTAAAAAAAAGCTTGTGTATTCTGTTGTGAAAATGAAAACTAACTTTAATTCTATAATATTTCTTCTTATTGTACCTTCACATCAGCATGAAAATGGCTTAATGGTAGTGCAGATTATTAAAGAGATATTCTTCAATTTCTGACAACTTCTTTTAACTTTTTACCAACATGTGTTCTTTATATTTAAGTAATGCTCATCTATTTGAATACTACTACTAAATAATTTGATTTTTGCCATAATATATGCCTCTGATTCAAATGTCTCAACTTCTGTTGTTCAGATTATTTGACTTAGATTATACCTTTTGTACTTTCAGTACTTAGTATGGATGCATGAATTCTAGGGTGCAGATTGTGACTATTGTCAGTGACAGCCTAAATTAATTATAAATGGAAAGCTATTTGTGTATATTTATGCCCTGTAAATTGCTCTGCTTAGAGTTGATAAGTTTTAAATATCAATAATCACTATTTTCTATCCTCTCACTCGAAAGTTGTTTCATTTCATGGAGCTTCTTCTTTTGCAGTATTATGCATAAAAACACATGGTATGTCATAAACTAGTGATGAGGTCACTCATAGTGTTCTGTATACCATCAATTTCAGTTGTCTCTGACTGTAATAAACACTAGACAGATAATAACTGGAATGAATGTGACAGACGATAACTGTAATGAATGAGACAGACAATAAATAATAAAGTAAAGCCTCCCTTTTTTCCAGAATAGGAAGAAATGCACTTATTGCTGGTCATCTATGATATATAGTTTTGCATGCAAAAGTATAAACATTAGGTTTAAATAGGGAAAAATTAGCCCTGTTAAACTAATTTTTCCTGTACAAATAACATAATCAATCCTATTTGCATTCTCATGAGGCTACTAATCTGAAAACATGTATATGCAGTCCATTTATTTCCAGCCATTTTTGCTCTAATAAGAGCGTGTCATGCAATTTTATGGCAGTTTTAAGTAACATTTGTGAATATAATTTTTAAATGCACATTAACCCTTTCGGGACGAAGAACCTTCATCAAGGACCTTCCCACGGGACGGAATGGAAGAGAAAGGAATTGTCCCACAGGATGGGGGGTTTGCGTCGCTAAGCCTAACTCAGAAAAAAAAAGTTTAAGTCCTAACATCGTAATTTTTTGTACCATTTTAGATTATTACTTAAGCTGTGATATACTTTAAAATTAGCATTAAATACTCATTTTTCTTTAATTTATATGAAAATATATATAAAATATTTGCTTACTTTTAGAAATAATTTTTGAAAGCTCTATTCTAATTCTTCTGAAATTTTAATATGCAAAATACATGAATAAACTTTAAGATTAATAAAAAAAAAATACCACAAAGACTATTTAGAAGAAATAGCAAAATTTTAAAATGAAAACTGAGTGTGAAGAACCTCGAAGCAGTGAGGAACACAAAGAAATCACTAGAAATATCACTTTCTAACTCTTTAGAAAATGAATCATCACTCTTATCTGTGTCACTAATTGGATCATTTATCATACGAGCATATTCTTCCTCAGATAAATAACGCTTTCTCACCATAATAAACTAAAGTCAAGGCTTTCCAAAAGCAAAGTGTGCGATGTGTAACTAGACTGACGGTAGAACCCAAAAGGAACCCCACATAGTAGGGAAAAGAAATAAAGTATTCGGTGAGATACAGAAACGCAAATCACATGGAGAGTGAAACATCCCAGCTCTGTTTGTTTACATTACGCTTTAGCTCCCCCCCCCCCTCAACAGCTGATGAGAAAATACCAAATCAGGTAGGAAGTGAATGAACGGAAGGTCAGGCTCCGATAATTATGTTCAGTTCAAAATAAATGTACACAGGATGCCATCTAGTGGTCTTATATGCATCGCTCTTCCATGGGAGACGATCGTAAACGATGCATATATGTATCGCCCGTTCCAAAAGTGTTAAAGAGCAACTAAATTCTACATTTACCTTTTCTTAAAAGAAAGGTTAGCTTAAGGGAAGGTATGATGATGTGATAACCACCATTTACAGAAGCAATTTTTGAGTATGAGAATATTTTTAATAAATATTTTTTTAGAATAGTTAACTGACAGTTTTTGTTTACATTTAGCAAACATTCTTTTAAAACATTTATTGTAATGTTAGTCTAAATCAGTTTGGTGGATCAGTTTCTATCATTTATTCCTCTTTTTTCTCATTTTCATTCTGAATTTTGAAACTTGATATGATTGTAGTTTTAATAAGAATTATCTAGAACAGGGATTCCCAACTTTTTCCCCCTTACATACCCCTTGATTATTCTTTTTGTTTTCACATGCCCATCATATCCAACTACCCCCCAACCATCCATCTATGCAAAGAAGTTTTTATCAAAAATGTGGAGGTTAGTTTAAGTTAGTTTAAAAGTGAAATAACTTGAATAATTAACATTTGCAGAACTTATTTTTGGTTTTTACATTTTATTCCATTTTTACAATAGTATTAGTTCAACGCCAAAGGAAATGAAAACTAAATTGTAATTATTTCATTTTAACTTATAAGGATAGTTAAAAATTACACTTCATAATAATCACCTATTCAAGTGGCATAGTTATTAAATAGCAAGTATTTACGTGGAGAAACAAAATCCTCTAACTTTTTTAATCCCTTATGTTTTCTTGTTTCTGCCATTATTAACTTTTATTTCACGTACCCCTAAATGTTCCTTCATGTACCCCCAGGGGTACACATACCACATGTTGGGAACCTCTGATCTAGAATAATGCATTTCTTCTTGGGGCTTGCAGATCTAGTCGTAATTGATTGCCAGTTTTGATTAATATGATTAATTATAATACTGTATCTGTTTACTGTACTGTATGATCTCTTTACTGTATGCAGTAATTGTTTCAAAATTAATAATTTTGCTTATTTAACCTGTCTTATACTTTTATTTATTGATAATATTTATCATAGGTGGAATCTGAGTTAATTGATAAATTGGATATCTTGGTGAGTGATAATAAATGCGATGATGAGTATAGACAGCTGTTTAATACAATGTGAGTGAACTTTTTAAATTTAAGATAAATAATTTGCTTTCCATTTTTGATTCTTATTATTTTTATTAACTTTCTTGTTAACTGCTTTTAAAAGAAAAAAGCATGAGACGAATAATGCTGTTTAATATATTCTTTATTTACACATACCTTTGTTTAGGTATGTGTTTTCTAAAATAATCTTTTAAATTAATAACTTCTTTCTAAAATAACAATTTTTTTAGTTAAAAAAATTGTTTAGTTATGATAAAAAAAAAAAAAATGAGAAGTTCTCTTGATTAACAAACATGTTTAACCGTATGAAGATATTTTTTTAAAGAAATTTTATTGTAACATCTTTATCAATTGCAACATTTTGGTGTTTAAATGAAAATCATTTGTTACTTTTTGTAACAACAGTTTGTGTTTTATAAATGAATTCTGAAATAATGGAAATAGTATTTTGTAACATTTCAGATTTTTATTACAGTTTCTAAACTTCATTCTTTATTATAAACTATAATATTGCATTGAAAATTAATAAAGGATTTATTTACAAGTTACACATTCTAGGTTAGGAAATTAATTTTGAAAGGAAAGGTAAAGGTCTTAATTTTTGTGTGTGTATTTTATATTTGAACCTGTATTATTTAGATAATTGTTTTTTTAACTATGCATATATAATTTTTTTTACTTTTGATTGTTTTCTTTAACTAATGAATGTTATCCCTAATCTGTAAGAAGAAAAAAAAAAAAATATGTGAAATAAATTTATATTATAAAAATAAATATCTCTGTAATGAAATAGAAGTGCTCTATTATCTGTATTCTCTATTTTGTCATATGCATTATTGAAATTTTTTGTATTACCTTTTGTTCTAATTTTGCTTCATTTTCTTTTTCATTGCAGGGAGCATCTCAGTACTGTGTAAGTTTGCTTTAGATTGTCATATAATGAAAATGGTCTTATAAGCATTATGATGTGACATCTTACCAAATATTTCATATTCTGTTTCAAAAACAATTTTTTGTTTGTTTTACTTTGACAATATATTTTGTTTCCAAAAGTAATATTGTAATTGTTTGATGTATTAATATTAATTGCATACATAAATATGCTGAAAAATATTGTTTCCAAAAATAATATGTTTAATGTATTGATATTAATTGCAGGTATATAAATGTCAAAAAGTATTGTAAAATAAGCATGTTTAATCACATTTTAGGAATAAATGTTCTGCTTTTAGAAAGAGATTTTAGCAAGTACTGAATTATATAGTAGTGTCTTGAATATATGAAATGTTTGCATTTATACATATAGCATCTTGGATATTAATTAAAATATTTTTAATCTTAATTAAAATTATAAATTACAGAGTCAAGTTACGTTAATATGATCTTTATTAATATCCAGAGTAATACCATGTACAGTGGAACAACTAGGTAGGAAAAAAGTACCTCCCAAGGAGCTGACAGATATATGGAGAAATGCTTTCCCCACTACACTGACAAATACTGGAGGGAGATTGGTGGACTGTCTGTTGGGCAAACAGCATGATTGAGATGGTCTCACAGATTCTAGATTAAGTTTAAATTTGGGGAATTTGGGTTCAAGGAAGTACTATGAATAAATCCTGATGCTCTTCCATTCACTTGGTTTTGGTTGTGTGACATGTCACTTTGCCATGCTGGAAGATGCCTTGAGGAAACCTTCTGCAGGTAGAAGTGTACATGATCTGCAAGAATTAACTTAGTTTGTTATGTCTTCCTCGTTGATTAGTGAACTCGGAGCATTATGCTGGTTCTACCTACAAATGGTTCCAGGATGTTTCTTCTCTGATGTTCCTTGTTTTATATGCCACTGTCCATCTGTGTGATGGAGAAGAAAATATGATTCATTGAAATGAATAACCTTTTACCAGCCATTGGAAGTCTAGTATTGCTGTGCGAATTTCAACATTTTAGCTGATGAACAGTTTGTTAGTATATGTGTCATGACCATCTGTCTACTTCAGAACCCCATATGCAGCAGAGTTTGTGGAACTGTCATTTTAGACGTTGTTCCAGCAGTGGCCAGGCTCATTTGGTTCCATTATGATATGTTGTTTGACTGTACTTATTGTCGTAGCTGTAGCTCTCTTTTCGGGTATGTGTTTTCCACAGTTCCTCCAGTTTCTGTGTTGCTTATTCTGATGGTGCCATATTAACATTCTTGATATACAGTAGAGTCTCCCTACAACGAAGTCTCCCTACAGCGAATTTCTCTCTATAACAAAATTTTTAATCGCAATGTTAAATAGCATTCAAAATATTCTCCATATAATGAAGTGGTTGTCTCCCTATAACGAATTTTTTCAGACCTTTATCTTTTCGATTTTTGTCATTTTTGAAGAAAGTTGCTAATTTCTGTGCAAACAAATCGCTCACACGTGCCTGTTTCTGGAACCACTCGCGTTGTTCATTCCAGCGATAACACATAACAATAGAATAATGTGGAGGATAATGCAGTTGTGGGAACCTGGGTTTCTACAGAGGGAGCAATATTTCTACAGGTCAAGATTCCAAGAATTGGGGTGGAAACAGCAAATGGATGTGACAATATGCATTTTATGTTTATCCATACTAGTACATATTATTCTCTAAATTGGTGAATTGTCTTTACTTTTGAACATTTTATTTAAACAATAAAAATTAGCATAATTTTAACAAATTCATAATAAATAATACTTCATTTTTAATTGAAAGTCATAATTAAATATTTTTGAACTTATCGCACATACTAAAAGATTTGTTACATTTACTTAAATAAATGCAAAAATCTCTAATCTCCGTATAACAAAATTTTCTCTATAGCGAATTTTTTAACAGGATTTCGTTATAGGGAGATTCCACTGTGCTTTAACAATGGCAGAATTTTAACAGCTTACAAACTGTGAATGTGCTGCTACCCTTTACCTGGGAGACAATCATTCCTTTTTAATTCTTTTAAATCAGTCCAATTATTCATGTTTGTGAATGGAGCAATGTTCCCCAAATACCCACAACATTCTTTATATACCTCTCAGGTGCATTCAGGCATTGGCTATGGCATACTGACATCGAATGTAGGAGGTGGTCACAATGATTTGACTCAACAGCTTAAATAAGAAAAAATCTGAACTCAGGGCCAGCTTTATTTTTGTATTGTAGTTGCTACAAAGTTAAATTTTTTTTATTTACTTTTTTATCAATGTTTTATAATCATACTTTTAAGATTTTTTTTTTTTATGAATCAGAGGAAAATTTAATAATTTATTAATTTTAAATAACTGATGTATAGACATAATTATTTTGTTTTAGCCTTTTAGAAAGGGTGCGGACTAGTGATCCTGCTTGGAAAGAAAATGGAATAGCCTTTATAAATTCAATAACAAGACTTCTGGAAAGACTACTTGATTACCGGTAAGAAGAAATTAATGTCTTTTTATGTTGCCTTTAAAAAGTGAAATTCTCTTTTTTTTTCTATGTATGCATATATATATTTGTAAGATAGCAATTTCATAAGATTTCTATTCAAATGGATTTATACTTATGAACTAAACAACTACATGTATATATATATATTTCTTTTACAGCAAGAATAATGGGTATGTTAAATTATAATTTCACTCATCAACAAATTTCTTAAAATGGAAAATATGTATTTTCTGGCTGTAATAGAAACCTTGCATTTTTTAGCACTAATTTTAAATACTACTTTTTTAAAAAAAATTATGATTTAATAACAGTTAAGGTGTAAATTTTGAATTCAGCAACGATGAAACATTTAAAAAATTTCTCCACTTCTGAACACTATTGGTCTTTCCTTAACTATGTATATATTTTATCATTCTCTTAGTTTGAAGTTTTGCTTTTTTTTTATAGTACTACATTGAATTTTTTTTTTATTCTGTTGGTAACCAAACCTCTAAATTGGAAACCTCTAAGTGGAATTATTCTTAACTTTCTTATATTTTTCATGAGCATGTTTTATTGCAACTAGCACCTTATTGAATTAAATGAATTTTCATCATTTCCACTTTTACATTAAACCTCAGATTTTAGATGAGGTGTCTGACCTGTAGTTAGGAAGGTGAAAAATTAGGGGATTGCATAATTACTGAAACAGCTGGAAGGATTCTAAAGTAGTACAGTTTGAATGTTGAGGATACCTTGCCTGGAGAACCATGAAAATCGAACTAAACATAAAGATGTTTAATTAACGTTAAACACAACCAGTATTCCTAGCAAGCAGGCTAGTCACCAAAGGTAAGGTGGCTAGTTTAAATAAGCTTAAAAAAAAAAAAAACTTATTATATTGAGAAAAATTATTATAACTACATCTCAATAAATTAAACAGTCAGGGAGACATTAAAAGTAAGAGAGTTTCTGTTATGTTATTACTCAAATATAAAAATGTTTACACGTTTTGTCATATGTTGTAACTAAATATTGTCTCATATTAATAAAATAATTTTAGTTCTTTGAATAAGTTATTTTTCTTATTAAAATTCTTTCTAGCATTATTGGATTAGTGTAAATTTGTCATGTGGACATGAATCTTGATAACTTTTGTATTTAACTGCAATTTTCATGTGCTCTATGATGAAGATCTTATTAATTATCCCATAGGAATGTGATGGATGGTGAAGAAAATCGAGATAAAAGAATGAGCTGTACAGTCAACCTATTGGTGAGCATTTTAGTGAATATGTTAAATTACATTTATGTGGAATGGTTTTATTTTTATTAATAAGTACTTTCAGTTGATAAGACTTGTTGACTTTTTTAAAAAATTAATTTGATTTCACTTTTGATTTGTTCATCAGTGACGTTGATTCTTTTTCAAATAATATGCAGTGTATGTTGGTATGCTAAAAACAAATTATTAAAAGTTTCAGATGCAATAATATCAGTTTTTGTTCATCGAATTTGATATGTGAATAAAATGCAATTTATTTTGTTTGAAATCATTTTTTTTCCTAACAGTAACCTAATTATACATATTAAAATTTAACTCCTAATAAAATTCACATTGTTGAATTTAATGTTTTCTGTTTATGTTAATTTATTTTTGTTATCTTTATTATCTTCCAAACTGTACATAATACTCATGTTTCATTTAAGTAAATTCCCATCATATAGCAGTTTTAGGTATGAACTCATTATTTATATAGTTTTAATATTATTAATAATACTTAACTTTCAAAACATTTAGTTTCTGTTATTTGTTGATGGACTTGTACAGTTTTCACTCTTAATAATTTTTTAAATTATGTATTCTCTTTGATCATATAAAATACAATCTTTTTTATATTCTCTCTGATCCTATAAGCATAGTCGGGCTGCGGTGGCTTAGTGGTAAGGTCTCAGCTTTGGGGCCGGAGGATTCCAGGTTCGAGACCCGATTCCACTGAAGATCTGCCGTGTATGGGGCCTGTTGCACGTTAAATCATACATAGTGGCCAAACGTCCTCCCTTTGGAGAGGGGGTGCCAGCTCAGATGTCGTCCTCATCATCTGACTGCGGTTCAAAATTATCAGGTCCGTCCCAAAATAGCCCTAGTGTTGCTTCAAAACGGGACGTTAATATAACTAAAATTAAAACTAAAAAAACCCTATAAGCATAGTCATTAGATTATTTTCTGCTCAAATTTCAGAGTCAGTGAAATGATAGTATGAAGATAAATTGTTTTTTAATTTAATCTTGCCCTATGCTTTCAAATATATTCACATGTTTTAGAACATATATATGTAATAATTTAACACTTTCCTAATTTTAAAAGACGCCACTCAAAATTAAAATTTAATTCGTAAAATTATTTCTACTTAAGTTCTAACGCACAATTAACTGTCACTTTAACTGGCTGAAATCCAGTTTCAACCACTCTCACGATTGGGAATTCCCCTTTTTTCACAATACTACTTAATCTCGCTGCGATGGTGCAACTTCCTCTTATTAAAACAATGTAGCCTTCCTACCAGACACCCCGTTTCGGCGTGGCTTATTTCTTTTGTTGCCGGTGACCGCGCTTTGCGTTTTTATTTTAAAATATGGCTTGATATTAATCAGAAATACTTAAAACCAGCTGAAACTTATGAAGTAAATTAAATAAACTGATTTGGACTTCAACTACTGCCTGTTTACTAAGATGTCTACTCTACACTGCACATGATGAAATATCATTATATATATATTTATATGACAACCACTTTGTTAAAATTAGATTATCTCCTTAAAGTTCATTAATTATGTTTTGTATAATATTATTATTTCCTTATAATAATTTTTACTTGTCTGTCATCATGTTTTATTGTAAATACATTGTGACAAACATTTTATTTATTGCTTCTTAAAAAGATTTTCTCCTGCAGAATTTCTATAAAAATGAAATTAATCGCAAGGAAATGTATGTGCGTTACATTTACAAATTATGTGAGCTGCATTTGCCTGCCGAGAATTACACTGAGGCTGCTTTCACTCTGAAGCTGCATGCAGACTTGCTGAGTTTTTCCAACACAACCCTACCCGCTGATCACAGATATAACCAGCAGCCAGAATGGCAGCGTAAAGAAATTCTCTATCACAGAATCATTGATTATTTTGATAAAGGAAAGGTTAGTTCACTCATTCTTTCTTGTTTGATAAGCATTTCCATTATGTTGATTTCTTATTGCTTATAATTTGAAATATTGTATATGATGTATTTATGTGTTTAATTTCTTTTTTTTCTTTAGTCTTATACTTTATTTTATGGAAGAAACTGCTTACAGCACTTATATAATTTTTATGTATTTTCTTTTTTTTGAGTGTTTTTATGATTTCATTTTGATCATTCATTTTTGTTTTACTCTATTTAGCTGTTATTTCCTTCTCCTTTTAAGTGTGAAACATAGTTTTAATTTGTAATACGTTTTCCCTCTGGTAACATTTTATTTTATAAATTCCTGAGCTGTGCCCAATTAAAAATTTTTGGGGGTAGGTGGAAGAAGTGAGCCTTATTCCATTCAAATCATGCAAAACTTTTAACACTCTTAGTAGCTGAACTGGTCATTTCCATTTTCATTTCAAAAGCAGATGTGTCATGTTTATGTGTATATTTTCCTTAAATTCCATAGATAAAATATTCATAACTTTTCAAAAAAGTCAAAAGTTTAAAAAAAATATGAAAAAGTTGTTTATTTACTTAAAAAAAATTCAGACTTTTAATGATATCTGGTTAAAATAATTGGGCACTTAAGAGGTTTAAAAATCTGTTGAGGATTTTATGTATGCATATTTACTTGACTTTTCTTTACAGAATTTATCAAGAAAAGCTTTATTAAATGACTAATTTATACTAAAATAATTCTGCACATCATTTTAGGAATCAAAGGCCACAATGTGTCAAAAATGATAGAAGTTTTATTATTGTATTCTGATGCATATTCAATTGTATTCATTTACAGCAGTAATGACATAAATAAATGTAAATTTAATTTGATAATGATCTCTAACTTCCATTTTTCTATTATAAAAATTTGGCAGTTCAGATACGTTATCTGTGGTGTTTAATAATTCTAATCTCTTCTACTTTTGTTTAGTTTTTGTATTTGTAATTAGCATTTCTCATATAGAACTTGCTAAAATGTCACATAAAAATTCTAATGCATCATGATTTGATGGGATTATCAGAATTAGTATGATTCTCTTTGAAAAAACTGCATGTAGAATAGTTCAGTAGTAGTTATGAAAAAAATTAAAAATTATTTTATAGAATTTTCTCATATAAACATTATTAAACTAAACGATTTAATGCAATACTGAATTCATACTTTTGTTTTGCAGTGCTGGGAAGAAGGTATACCTTTATGCAAAGAATTAGCTGAACTGTATGAGAAGAAGTTACTAGATTATTCTAAGCTAAGTGTTATTCTGGTAGGTATTTTTCAATTGTTAAAATGCTTATGTGATGTGATTTTGTGATATTTTGTTATTGCCCTTGTCTTTTTATAAATTCTCTGTTAATTTACCGTGCATAAGCCAAGAATTTTTGGCCAAATTTCCAAAGCTAAAGTAGGGGAGTTGGCTTATGTATGGATCTGCTTATATAGCAAAAAAATAGGTATTTTTCCATTACCTGGTTGCGATGTAAAGTACCAAAACTACATGGCACTCGAAAATAATGATGGAATACATAATAATTAGCACTAAAATAGTTTTAAAGAAATCTTAGAAAAATTATACAAAAAGAAATCCATGTGGCGAGTTTCTCCTCCATGGTAGGAAACATAAATCCATGACCACGTGATGCCTTTTTTAATTTTGGCATGTCCGTTAGTTCTAGATGTTTCTTTCAACACTTTCGAACTTGCTTTTCATTCACGTTGAAATTCCAAGCAGCCATACTGTTGTTAGAAATTTTGGCAAACGCGATCACTTGCAGCTTAAAACTTGCCGTATACGGTTTCTGTCCATTCATCTTTCAGATAAAAAATAAAATGGTTCAGAAAACTACACTATCATTTGTCCATATACAAGCACAGAATGACACCTAATGAATGGGGAAAATGTGTTTGCTTCATATAGGGTTACCAGAGTTACAACTATCGTCGTTGGAGCCTGGCTATTGGTTGGCGTCGTTGGGCCAGCTTCTTGGCAACATTTTCGCCTTCATGGCGAAATGTTTGAATGTTATAAGATTTTTTCCCCCCACTTCGGCTTATATATGGGTTTTGAATTTTGGCCAAATTTGCAAAGCTAAAGTAAGGGGCTGGCTTATGCATGGATCGGCTTATATTCGGAAATACACGGTATGAAAAGTACATTTATATTTGTATATAAAAGTATCTATGCAGTATTCAAGATTAAGATATCTATTTTGAAATCCGAGTTCAGTTTTCTCTTTTATTTTTCAGAAAACCCAAGCAAAATTCTTTGATAACATTTTAAACCAGATTCGACCTGAACCAGAATATTTTCGAGTTGGATTTTATGGCCTTGGATTTCCTCTATTTCTGAGAGTAAGTATATTTACTTTTTCTGCAATATTCTGTCAAATATTGACAGAATACAAAAAAATATCAAAGGAAAGAATGGTGTAAGAAACATTTACATGTACAACATTTACATATTTCTCTTGACTGTTTGACCTGTAATGCATCTTTAAATGTTGTTTTCTTTGGTTATGTTTTAAATATGAAGACTGTATTGCTTACTCAAGTTGTCAATGATGTCTTACAGAACAAAGTGTTTGTTTACCGAGGATTAGAGTATGAAAGAATTGGAGCTTTTACTCAGCGCCTTCAGACAGAATTTCCACAGGCTCAAATTTTAATGAAGAGTACAACTCCAGATGACAGTATACTGCATTCAGATGGACAGTGTATCCTTTGATGCTTTTGTATTTTATAACTTTTTACTCTGTTGAAAACTTGAGTATTCTGTAACCATCTATAAAAGATATGGCATTGATAAAATACTACAAAAACGTTATTTTTCATCCTTGATGTTTCTTATTCACTTTTTGTGCAAAATAATGGAATTATTCTTATTTTCAACTATTTACAAATTTTTGTATTATATTTGCTAGTAAATTGCACATGATATCAGCTTTTTTGTTGTTCTTCCAACCTTTATTCATGATTATAAAGACAATTTTTTTATTTCCTCTATTTTATTGAAAATATTTTAACTTATTTAGTGTCCCTATCAAAACTACTTAATTATTAATATATTTTGTTACTATTTTGCTTCTTTATATCAATTAAAAAAGCTTGGAAATTGTCTCTGCAATATTAATAATTTCTCTGAAAATTTATTAAACTTCTCTTTATTACAAACAAAGTCTTTTGTACACATAAAATTCCTATACATGTACAGATATACAAATATGTAATGTGAAACCCATTCCAAAAGTGAGACCAGAGTTTGAGAATCGTGACATTCCAGAGAAGATAATAAGCTACTACTTAGTAAATGATGTCTCTTCATTCCAGTTTGATAGGCCTGTTCAGAAAGGTCTAGTGGACAAAGATAATGAGTTTAAAGTAAGAAGGTCCTACTTATTGGGTTTTCAATGTTGATAGGGCTTTAAAGTGTTTTAAGGGAAGCATTTATTTTTTATTTACTTTTTCTGTTAATTGTACTTTAAACAGAAAAAAAAATTAAAAATCTAAAAATTTATTCCAAGATTGGTTAAAACAAATTTTTTCAGCTCCATTTTTCTGTCTTTTTATGTGTGTTATTTGCTTTTTTTAAAAAGTTAAATCTTTAAATATTATTAATTTTTCAGTAATAAATAATGTAAAAATGAGGAAAATTTGTCATTTCAAGTAATTGTAAATGCATTGAAGAATGCATTTGCAATTACTTTAGATAACATTTTGTGAATGTCAGTGAGTCTAATGTTTTGAAAACAGTAGCTATCATCTATTTTGATAAGTTCTATTTTATATTGTGTACTAGAAAAGAACTTTTTAAATTCCTATTATATTAATTGCTTGTTTTTATATCAAGTTTTTTTTATTATCATATAGAAATTTTGCTACTTTATTACAGAGTTTGTGGATAGAACGGACAACATTAACAATAGCTTCTCAGTTACCTGGAATTCTGAGGTGGTTTGAAGTAGTTGAATCACACACTATAGAACTCTCTCCCATCACACATGCCTGTGAAACAGTGGAGCATATGAACAAAGAGCTGCGCAAACTGATTGCGCAGTACACTGCAGAGCCTCGCCGCTCCATCAGTCCGCTCAGCATGCGACTTCAGGGAGTCATTGAGGCTGCAGTTAATGGAGGCATTGCAAAATACCAAGAGGCCTTTTTCACTTTAGAATTTAGTCTACAGAATCCGGAAGAAACACACAAAATTATTAAACTGAAGAGTTTAATACTTGAAAAAGTAAGATTGAAGTTTTAGTTTTTAGATATTTTCTTTTCACTTGCCTCATTTTCATTTTAGTTGCTTAATCCTTATACTTTTGTTTAGGCTATCGTGCACTGTTATGATGCAGACTGTTTATGTATATAATTGTCATAAATTCTGTGTGGAAACAAAGCAGTGTGATTTTCTTGTGTTATAACATGTTTTAATTAGGCACCACATTACTAGTGCTTTACTATTTCACGCAGTACCAGTGATTGAGAGTTTAGAGTGCAAGGGCCAAAAATTTATGGACAACTAAAAGTACCAGGGGCAGCAAAATTTAAAATTTAGTTACAAAATTAGCTAATTTTCCTGGATACTATTGGGTTTTTATATTTCCTAGTTTTAGGCAGCTAAAATGAAATAAAAATATCAATTTTACTGCAAAGGGGGAGGGGCATGGCTCGCCACCACTGGTTCCATGCTTTATGATAACAGACACTACTAATTTTTTGCCAGTAGTATTTTTCTTTATAAGAAAGATTTAAAAGGTTTATCTATTTATTTTCTTATAGTGATTTAAAATAATTTTTCTAGTGATTTAAAATGTATTTGATATATTGTTTCACCCCCTCCCAAATAAAATTGCATGGGTTTCTGTTTATTAGTTGCTAATGTGCTGAATGTCAGTTTTTTATCTTTTGAAGTCTAGATTTCTAATCTTGCTCTAAAAACTAAATGTACAATTTCTCTTTAAAATTTGTTTTATTGTAAATTCATGAAAACTGTAATGCCTTTTTCATCACTGAATATATATATATATAATTGTTCTGCTGATGAGAAAGCTACTAAAAAGTGATCACATTTTGTAAATAAATTATTTGGTTATACAAAAGTATAAGTAATGCATTCCTTTACTTATTTTCGATTCAGTTAAATAATTAAACTTGTAATTAGAACATTATTTGTAATAAACTTTAAATAAAGTTTAGAAAGTTACTTGTAAAGATGGATTTCCTTTTACAACCCCTGTATTTATATTTTTGAACAAATAATTCATCTTGGACAAAACTGGATGCAGGATGGTTTTTTTACTTTCATATTATGTAACAGGTGCAAATTCTGGAAGGAGGATTGTCGCTTCATGGGCGACTTGCACCTTCTGAAGTCATTCCTCTACATCGTCGTCTGGTGGATCGTTTCTCGGTGATGAAGCACTCTATAAGAGAAGTGGACTCTCCAAGTCTTGCATCACGACTCAGCATGAATAGACGAGGTGAACTGCCTCCAACTCCAGCTGGTGAAAGCTCGGATTACAGGAAACCTTCTATTGTAAAGTATGTTTCTTTATTTTATTTTTATTATCTTTT
The DNA here is from genome assembly GCA_013235015.1 of Araneus ventricosus. Taxonomy (NCBI): domain Eukaryota; kingdom Metazoa; phylum Arthropoda; class Arachnida; order Araneae; family Araneidae; genus Araneus; species Araneus ventricosus. Next base: position 25,535 of record BGPR01020182.1, read on the forward strand.
TAAGTTTCATATTTAGAGTTTATATCAATTATTTTGTTGATTATAGAAATACTTCATTTGATATGTTGATTGATTATTAAAATTTTTTTGAGTTATTTACCATTTAATTTAGGGATGTAATGAATATTCGGCCCTTTTGCCAAATATTCAGCTGGCTGAATACTAAGCAGATATTAGGCTGAATATTTTCAAAATAATAATTTTTTTTAAAAAAATTACTATTAAATAATAAAACAAAAAATATATTAGAATTATATTTCATTGCATTTTTATCTAAAAAATCTCTTAACATTTACTCAGTTTTAAGTTACATTGTGCGTAAATGTATTTAATAACTTTACATGTCATTTATCATTGTAAAGCCTGCAGTTATGATGAAAGAGCAATCTTGCCTTCTTGCTGAATGCTAAACAGATATTCGGCCAAATTAATTTAGGATAATATTTTTGTAATATATATTTATATTTAACAAAGAATATTGCAGAATTACATTTCAATACACTTATTATCAAAAAATCTAACATTTATTCAATTTTAAGGGGGAGAGTAAGCATTAACAGGTTAAATAACTTTTAACCCTTTAACTGTTGGTGTGGTTTATAAACCACAAATATAACAAAGTTCCTGCAGTTGAAGGGTAGTAAGTAGAAGTGAAGAAAAATATATTTTAAAGGAAATGGCTTAACCTTCTGACTTGGAGAAAAGAAATTTGCTATAGTTAAGTGACATAAAGGATGACAAGCAAGTTTTAAATTTTTTTAGGTTTTAATAAATTTTCTAAAAAAATAAAAATCTTAAAAATATAATCTAATGTATCTTTAGATAAAATTATACTATTATAATTTATTTAGATTTGTGAAAGCTAGATTGTCTTATTCTTAGAATTAAAGTGTTTAAAATATACTACAAAAAATAAATCAAGGTGTTAATGTTTAATAAAATCAATAAATAATAATAATAAGATAAAGTTTATTAATCTTAATTTTTTTTCTTTAAAATTGGAGAAATATTTTATTTACCATCAAAAGTGTAATGTTTTTCAAAAGTAGATATTCAGTATTCGGCCAAATCACTATTTGTTACATCCCTAATTTAATTATCCTTTGCCTCTCATAAGGCATGATAGAATTAAAAAGTATGAAATTGGCCTTATTCATGTGTCTTGCGGACATTTTATAGATCTCTCTGCAAAGTTGATGAAATATGTAAGTTTATACTATTGATAATTATTTGTTTCATCTGTGAAAAAAGTGCAGTCATTCATATTTTTCATATATATCCATATTTTCATATATAGGAATATATATTCCATATATATCCCTTACTTTTTGTTATTGAAGTGTATTGTGGCTTCTTATCTATCTCATTCAATTCCATGAATTTCCTGTTAGCTTAAATATAAAAAATTAAGCATTTTATTTTCATCCATTTATGTATCTGGTCAGATTTTAAATGTGCATTATAAGACTTGAAAGAAATAAATTATTTTATTTATAAACAGAGTGTTAAATCATTTTGAAAAGTCAACGTAGCTCCAAAATAAATTTTTAGAATTTCACTTGAAAAGTTAAACAAAATAGCCTGTGAAATTAGTTTCCTAAAAAACTGCTGTTGTGCTGAATAATCAGATATTTGTTGTCATTTTAATAAAACTTGTGAATATATCACTTCAGAATAATTTATTTACCAAAGATTTACCTAATTTATACATTAGTTAAGGTCTTAACTGCTGTTGTAGTTGACTAATTCTACTTGGTCTAGTATAAATAACGGGCCAAATCTATGAGCCAAGAACAGATGATGAAAGAGACAAGTTACATCTTCTGATGTTGAAGCCCCTAGGATTCTCCTGAGGTAGAAGTTTGACTTTAGCTCTGGTATCTGGGGAAAGGTTGCTCTCCTGAAGGACTCTTAGGGAACCTGGTCCATATTTGTGTTCGCTTGGAGGAAAATTGGGAAAACCAGAAGGCAGCCCAACCGTAGCAAGGAATATGTTGCCAAAATACAAATCAGTATAACTGTTTTTGAATAATGCTGGTTAAGAGCAAAATCAGCTTAGAATCTCTGACCTTCTTCCTCCAGTTCAATGTCCTCAGCCTTCCTTTGCTCGCTAGGCCTCTGATGGCAAGGTTCTAATTATACAAAATGCAAACTCATTCCTGTATTTCAAATATAGTATTTGCCCTCTTTTACACTTTTCAAGGGACCAAAGGAATAGTGGTGTAAATCATTGAAAGAGCTTCTTACATAGGTAAAAATGCCCTGAGAAATCTGAGAGGATCAACAAAAAGTGTTGTAAATGGTGGAAAAATGTTAAAAATAGGTATGTAAATGTGAGGTAATGCAGTAGGTTTTTTTAAATGATTCATTCAATGACTTTTTCCAGCACTCCTTTGCCACCACTGCCTTGCGATTTAGTCAAGAAGCCTCCAATGGAACCCTGTGGCAGCAACCGCTCCTCCTCTTCTGGCTCTAGCATTTATGGCCACTTCTTCCCTGAAGGCTCAGATGAGGAAGAAATCTATACACACCCTCAAGACAAACACCCTGAAGTTGTCACAAACATTCCTCTCTCTCCCCTTTCATCTGTTTTGCAGCCACCCCCACTGCCCAACAGACCTCGTTCAGTAGCTTTATCTTCAGGAGAACAAAA
>BGPR01020183.1:0-28183 GCA_013235015.1 Araneus ventricosus
TAATAAATACCTCTTCCTTACTCATTAAATTTGCTGTGTTGTACTATAGTTGTTTTATGTGCCATGTTGATTTTTATTTTAAAAGAAGTAACTCTTATTGGTTAGATAAATTTAAAATATCCATGTTTTTTACATGATGGACAGTATCTTAAATTATGTCTTATACATAATGTAAAAGCCTTATATTTTGCAAACGATTGTTTTCTTGAAATTACCAGGTGTATTCCTTCTTTGTAAATAATATAACACTTTTGATATGTATACTCGGCAGTATACTCGGAAAGGCATCCAGAAAATTGTCTTTGTATTTAATAAAGCTTTGTTCTGTGGTGTATTTCCAAGTTAATATATTCATCCTCAATTATTAAATGTACAGTAGAGTTATTCGTTATATAGTTTATGGGATTTTGTTAGAATAGTAATTATTTTTAGTGGTTAAAATAAAGTGCATCATATTTTTATTTATGAATGTGTGAAGTTGGAAATTTCCTTAAAAATATTGTTTGAATGCATATTAAACAGTATAAATTAATTCATTCATTGGTATATAGTTGCATTTTACATAGAAACTAGAGTGCTTTATCAGTTTTTTTACAGTATTAAATAACTAAAATTTCTGTCAATCTATGCAGTTTATATCAATATTTTATACACTTTATTAATCAATGCTGTATTTTCGTTTTAACAGTCTGGGTATTCATAAACTATTTTTATGTATGTGAACCATTAAAGACTTGCAGAAAAATATTTTAATATGCTGTCGGACTCTTAAAATCTAATTGAAAATTATATTATTGAAACATTGTGTGCATGTGCAGTAGAATGAAAAATTGTTCTGGCTCAATGTTTTGGATTTTTGCATGGCTTGTAAAAGTAGTATTTTTGGAGAAAAACAATCTGGAAGAATATTTTGGTGTTTAGCATGACAAATAGTGTAGTTTTTTGTATGTAAAGTGGAGAAAACTCCTTTTCACTACTATTTTTTGGCTCTTCCTTTTCAATAAGTATGCTTTTAAATATATTTCATGCTTTTTATCCTGGAAGAGAATCTCGATTTCGAGAGGATTATCTAATATTTGTCGGTTTCAACAATACAAGCTAATTTTTATACTTTCAGTGTACAATTATCAGCAACGATCATGGCTGACACATAATTATTTCATGAGTAATGAACTGATGTGTTCAAGAAAGATGGACAATTAATTTTAGGTTATTTACTGTATACTCCAATGAATGCAAGCTGTTTATTGTTCAGGTAGATTTAATTACACATATTTACCATAAATAAAATGAATCTTTTCACTGTGCCCGGTGATGCATTCAGAAAATTGACTTTATTTTTAATGAAGTTTTTTTCTGCACTGTGTTTCCAAGTGTATACTATCAAACCTTGTTTATTAAATTTATCGTATATGATTTTTACTACTAAGAATATAAATCTCTTATTGTTCTGATAAATTTAAATGCATAATTTTATTTATTTTGCAAGCTGGGTAATATAACACTTACTTCAGTGGAAAAAGAAAAATTAAATTTTCCATAAGGAAAATATTTATATTTCATTGTGTAATTAACAGTTTCATAAGTTAATGCATTTATTTCTATAAAATTGAATTTTACAAAGAAATTAGTTCATATTACTGTGTTTAAGCAATTAGTTTTTGCAGTATTTAAGACTTTAGATTTCTTTATCAAGTTATGCAGCTTATATTGAAATTTTGTCCCCTATGTCCATTAATGCTGCATTATTGTGTTTTGAGCTCTGAGTATTAATAAATTATTTTGGTATACCTGAACTATTAAACAGTTATGAAAACATTTCAATATGCAGTAGCTCTCTTAAAATCCAATACAAAATTATATTGTTGAATAATTATAAAAATACACAGCAGTATATAAATATTTCAGCTACACATTCTCGTATAATCCTGTTTAGCCACTCTGTATCACTAATCTCGACCTCTTTCTTATGTATTTAATTTGCAGTGTTGCACAGTTTTGTTTTATGTTCTATATTGATTTTTATTTTAAAGAAGCGAATCTTTTATTGGTCAGATAAGTTTAAAATACCCATATTTTTTACAATGATAGACTCTGTTTAATAATGTTTTATACAATGGAAAAGAGTATATTTTTCAAAAGAATTTTTTTTTATGAAAATACAAGGTGCATTCCTTCTTTGATAACACTTTTATGCTTCAAAATACTTCTTGCTTAGAACACTTTTGATCTGCATGGAGACAGTATTCATTAACTCTGGAAGACATCCAGAAAATTGTCTTTGTATTTAATAAAGCTTTGTTCTGTGGTGTTTTTCCAAGTTAATATTACTGATTTTCATTTATTAAATATACTATAGAGTAATGTATTATATAGTTCATTATTGGATTTTGTTAGAATATATAGTAGTTATTTTTAGTGGGAAAAAATGTGCTTCATATTTTTATTTATAAATGTATGAAGTTAGAAATTTCCTCAAGAACATGGTTTGAATGTATCCTTTGGTATATAGTTGCATTTTACAGAGAAATTAAGTGTGCTTTAACATGATTTTTTATATTTTTTTTACAGTATTAAAGAATTTAAATTTCTGTAAATCTATGCAGCTTATACTGATAATTTGTACACTTTATTCATCAATACTGTATTTTCGTTTTTACATTCTGGGTGTTAAGAAGCTATTTATGTATGTTAACCATTAAAGACTTGCAGAAAAATATTTTGATATGCTGTAGGACTCTTAAAATCTAATTCAAAATTATATTATTGAATCATTGTAAAAATTCACAGCAGTATAAAAAAGTTTCAGCCTATGCATTGATATACACTCTTCTATTATTAAGAACTACCTCTTTCTAACTTATTAAATTTGCTGAATTGTTTATTTTGTTTTATGAGCTATATGATTTTTATTTCAAAAGATGCAAATCTCTTATTGGTCAGCTAAATTTAAAATATTCAGAATTCTTACATCTTGAAAACTGTACAAATTATTTCTTTTGTGTAATGGAAACTTTTTATGAATTTGCCAAAATACCATGTGTATGATAATAAGTTTTTAATACTTTTGATATGCATACGGCAGTATTTTATATACTTGGTTACGAATCAGGAAAATTGTCTTTGTAATATAGCTTTGTTATTTTGCATGTTTCTAAATTTATATATTTACCATTATTTATTAAATATACTGCAGAGTTGTCTAATATTGTTCGTTATAAAATTTAGTTAAAATTTATAGCAGTTATTTCTGTGGAAAAAAATTGCTTAGCATTCTTGTTTCTAAATATGTGAAGTTATGTTTCCATAAAGAAATTTGAATGCATAATAAACATTTTTATAAATTAATGTATTCTTTTGTATATAGTTGTGTTTTACAGAAATATTAGTTCAGCTTACTTTGCTTTGACAAATCTTTACAGTATTAAAGATTTTAAATGTCTTTCAGTCTCTGTATTTTATGCTGATATTTCCTATAAGTCATTCATCAACACTGCATTCATGTGAACCATTTAACAGTTGCAGAAAAACATTTTGATATATGCAATAAGACTCTTAAAATGTTATTCAAAATTATAAATGAAATAAAAGTATATTGTTAATTGTGTTAATATACTTATTTGGCTGGTATAAGTTTTTTTTGTCAACTTGTTTTGGTAAACTTGTAAAAATATCTGAACTATAAATATTGTTTTTGCATTTTGATTCAAATATTCAGACACATGTTGTCCAAAATAATATAAAGTTTCATTGCTATTCTATGCAATAACACCATGACAATGATTTTTCAGGATGTAATATTTTAAAAACATATCCTGGTTAATAGTTATCAGAGTAGAGATGTGTTTCTGAGTTGTGTCAAAAAATATCAGAATAATAGCTTTCTTAGGTAGTACTTAAAACTCTGTTCTGCATCCAGAAAACTGCCTTTGTGTTTACCAAAAGCTTTGTTTGGTGGTATGTTTGTAAGCTTATATAGTTATCTTTATTTATTAAATATACTGCAAAGTTATTCCTTTTATTGTTTCCTTATAGAATTTATCGAGTATTTATTTCACTGGAAAAAGTTGCCTAACATTTGTGTTTATAATAAGTGAAGTTGGAAATTTTTATAAAGAAATTTGAATGCATAATAAAGAGTTTTATAAATTTATATATAACTCTGTATATAGTTGAATGATACAGAGAAATCAATTCATATTAATTTGCTTTGACATTTATCTTTTACATCATTTAAAGATTTAAAATTTCTTTTGATCTATGTAGCTTATTTTATATATTTCATTCACCAATGCTACATACATGTGAGTCATCAATCAGTTATTGAAAATCCTTTTGATAGGCAATAGGACTCATAAATCTTATTCAGAATTATAAATTATTGTAAATTGTGCTAATGTACTTACTTGACTGGTAGAAGCTTTTTTTTTTGCCAACTTGTTTTGGTAAATTTGTCAAAATAACTGAATTATAAACATTATTTTTTGCATTTTGAATAAAATATTCAGATGGAAGTGGGCCCATAATAATATAAAGTTTTATATAATTCTATGCAATAAGACCATAATAAACCACTGTCCCTTTCGATGTAATATACATATCTGTGATGTTAAGTAACCATGAACTTTAATTGAAAATCAGAAAATAAATTCACATATTTGTATGAAAAAATTTAAAAGATGACTTCTTTTTCTTTATTTATACAAATCTATATGAAATTAAATGTTTTTACTTGAACGAAAATAAAAAGACTGTTATTGGAAAACTGGCAGGAAAAGAATCCTTGAAATAGTTTTAAATTATTGATATAATTTTTTTGTTAAGTCAAAATAACTTATTAACATAAAAGTCATTTTATTTGTAGCAACATTTCATTCTAAGTTTCGTTCCCCTTATATTTTAAATGTAGGCCTCTAATGTGCTGCTTGTTAAAGTCCACAAAACAAAAAATATTCTAAGAATTTGTTGGCAAAACCAAGAAAATTGCTATATTTTAACAATTGTTGTAATGTCTGTTAACTTCTTTTTAAATTTTGTTTAATGAATTCATAAAGTAATGAGTTGTAAAATGAACATAAACTTTAAGCATGCTGCGTTTCATAGCATTTTATTTGCTATGAAACACAGCAGGTATTATGCAGGTACTAGTAGAATGTTAATGCCAACTTATCAAAAAATGAATACCTCATTTCGCTCTCAAATAATGAATATATTGAGAAAAGCAAATCTACATTTTAATTATGATAGAAATGTTTAAAACAATTACTATCTATCTGATTATTTGGACAGTTTAAAATATCTGAAATCCATCAATTAAGCATACACTTCATGTAAAGATAATATTAATTCTAAAATACTTACAAATAATATCAATAATTTATTACATTACTCTTATTTGGATTTGTCAAGACTGTTATGTTCATGTTCTGAACAGTTACTAGCCAGTAATTCATTCAGTTGAAAATCAAAATTTGCTAAATTCAATGTTTACAACAAGTAACAAGTTTTAAATATGTAAATGTAATAAAATACTTGTGTTAATTTTTTAAAAATAAAGAGAGAAGGAAGTTCTTACAAAAAATATCTCTAGTGCAATAGCATTTTATTAATAATAAATGGATTGCATGATTATTTGTTTTATTAGGTATTGGTGTTCATAAAAATTCTTCAATTTTTCAGAAACGTTAGTCCGATTTTTGTTTACACATGAACAGTTTGTGGTTTCTTCTTTCCAATGTTTTCAATCTATATATTTGTTAATGAAATAGTTTTGCAATTTGTTTAAAGAATATTCTTACAAAGGCTTTAGTTAAAGCTGAATTTATTTGGAAACTATTTACGATACAAATATTAACTAATGTACATCTAAATACCAATATAATTTTTTTTATTGCAGCATACTATGAAAATTTAAAACCTACTTGCTTAATAATGTATCAAAGCACAGAAACTTACAAGTATTTATATGGGATTGTCACTATAAATCTCCATTTCAATACAATTATACTAACATCTGAAAATCGAATCTTATCCATATGTGCTGAAAACATATGGATAAGAATAACATTTTTATAAAAATTTTATTTCGAGAATCCTAAATTCAGGCAACAAAAATATTCAAAAGTTGCATGACAGTCAAAAAAAAAATTAGAAGGCGCTACAATCAGCTGATAATCATGTGACATATTTGGACCAATGCAAATCTACTTTGAAAATAATGGGGCAGGAATAGCTGGCACCCTACGTCACAGAGTGGGGCGTGTCCTACGTAAGCTCCGATACCGAGGGATCGAGTAACTCTTGTTGGGGAATAAGAACTTCACGAGGTCAAGAATCAACGCTTGGTCACGGATTCCGCTGCTAACACGCTGTTTGGTGAATAGCGCAAGTCAATCTGATCATTTTCCGTTCCGATCGCAGTTAACTAAGCTTCCCTATCAATATTTGTTTCTGGCGATTATTTTTACTTTCTGTCGTTATACAAGAGCTGTAATCATTCGAAAACGGGTATCACAACAAGAATGGTGACTCCCAGGAAACAGGGGAACAGTGATGAAACCGCAAATATCGATCTTCTTTCTAAACACTTACATGGCGCCATTTGTTGACAGAAGATAGAACTAAAAACTGAAACTTAGGAAAAGTATATTAAAAAGGAATGATTTTTTTAAATTTTGAAACATTTTATGTACATTTATTTGCCAATGATTGAATCGCACCCTTTTGACAGTAAGTTTTCATCACTGATGTTTGTTATTTTTTGATATTGCGTAGTAAATAACAGTTCATTAAATATTCATCATCCCTATCACATCGTGATTCTTTTGGGATCACTACGTGATCCCAGCTCGCTCGCCATGCAGTTATGCATTTTTGACAGCCCTTAACTTCATTCCACCCAAATTTTCAACATGCCCTATTTTCAATGAAATGTTGGCGAGAAAAGCTTCCCCACATGTATCGCACTCACTCCAATTATTATTTAGGCAAGAAAAATTTAACTTTTCTCTCTGAGCAGTTATTCATGTGTTAAATTTAAGTTGTCAAGATGACATAACCCATTTTACAACTTTTTACCTAAAGGACCATTTAAAGAGAAAAGTGGCTTGAAACATGCTCATATTAACTATTCGAAATTGAAACTATAATAATGTTTCAAAAATTTTTTAAAAAAATCATTCCTTTTTAATATACTTTTCCCATGTTTCAGTTTTTAGTTCTATCTTCGGTCAACAGATGGCGCTGTGGAAGCCCATTTTGGTGTTTAGATGTATTGTTAGCTTTTTAAAATAAGATCCTAAGTTTACTCATGTTATCTTGTTCAGAAAGCTTCCCCACATGTATACAGACTCACTCCAGTTAAACGCGATCACGAAAAGTACATTTTTCTCTAGGTTGTCATTTATGTTTTTAAAACTCAGAAAATATGAGTAATTGAAAGATGAAATAGCCCATTCCTCAACCTTTTAACTAAAAAGGGCATATTAAGGAGACATTCATTCATTTGTCTAATCGAAACTGCAAGACTTAAATTTATTTTGTTCAAACTATTTAACTAAAAAAAATCGCTGTCTCTCGAAAAAAACAAAATCCGTTATCTCGGTCTTTCCGCCATCGTAAACAAAACTAATTTGCGAGCTGTTCCCAAACGGCTATTAAGAAATTTGACCCTTTTTTGTCGCTACGTAAGAGAATTGTATAGATTATATGGCATTATACAATATTGCAAATATTGTACAATATCGTGCACTATTGCACAATATTTTTGTACCACTGAGGGAAGTCCGAGGTTTGTCTGCGTTCCCTGTTTTTGCTATAGTTTGCAATGAGTTTGACGCTAAAAGCTTGCGGCTAGTTCGACTATTGGTGACTAACTCGTCTGTAATAACTTGTTTCAAGCTTGCAATCTTTCAGTGTCAAACTTGCTGCAAGCTTGCAGAGGAAGATCGCTGTAACTTTGCTGCGAACTAAAATTGCTATTATAGTTATGATAGTGAATAGAACTCTTCTGTTTCTAGTTCTTTATTTGCAAAATTATACAAGATATACTCATTTTAATTAGCTTTAAATTGGGGGGGAATCATTAAAGCATAAATAGAAAGAGGACCAATCAGTTGAGAAAGGTGAAATTTTGGGGATAATATGGCACTACGGTGAGGAATGTTAAAATACCACAAAATGAGTGGAAAAACTCTCAGGTCATGCAGACTGAAGGGGCATAGGCGGCTCGTCCGGGGGGGGCAAGGGGGGCAACTTTCCCCTCACTTCCAAAAGTAAAGGGGCCTTGCCCCCCCCCCACTTTTCGACGTTCAAAATTAATGATCCATCGAAAAATGATAGAGGGAAACCCAATACACATACCGAGAGAAGAAGAGGAGTACGAGCTAGCAAGTGTTATAAAAAATGCATCAATTCAAAACGTCTCTGAAGCATATGATCTTGATATGGAAAAAATAAAGGGCGAGATTCAAATTTTTCAGAAAATGTATAAAAAATACATCGACTTTTTGCCAGAAATTTTCACGGAGATAACAGAACTGAGGAAAAGGTGCAATTTTCTTGTTGCAAAGGAACTCTGTGATATATTTCCATACTTGACAAAATTAATCCAAATTCTTCTTTTGGTACCTGTCTCAACTGCATCGTGTGAGAGAAGTTTTTCATGCTTAAGATCTTTAAAATCATACCTTAGAAATAGTATGTGTCAAGAGAGGCTTTTTGCACTTGATGTTTTGAAGATCGAAAATACTATAGATATTGACTTTACTAAGGTAATAGAACAATTTGCGAAAAACAAAAATCGCAGGATATTTTTCTTCTAATTTATAATATCGGATGTATATTGTATAATATCAAATAAATAAATTTACAACTGACCTGCTTTCTCTGTGTTTGGGAGTACGCCGTTTTGTGACGACATCATTGATAGATTCACGAGTTTAAAGAAAGAAGAACTGACTTAATAGATAAGTGTTTTATATTTTTCTCACGTTATCATTTCATAAGAATTGAAATGGAACTTTGAATTGGAAGGAGGGAGTCTACGGTGGTAATCCGTTCCGATTTTTGAGTCCGTGTTCCGAATTTTTTAGAGAAGGTCGAAGAATTTAATCAATAATGACGTTAAAATCCAATAATATAGATCAATTTTACAAAAAAAACAGCTTTAGGGGCGCCCCACCCACCCACACCTCTTTTGACCCCCACTTTTTTGGTGCACCAGCCGCCTATGTGAAGGGGGGTATTAAAATGGAGGCAGAAGGTCATCAAATTAAGTTAGAACATCAGGTCTACTTTTAAACTAGAAATTTTAGCATGCTCTACGAAGTTATCTTGTTTAACATTGCGCAAGTGTGAAGAAAATTTTAAAGTCTGAGAATAGGCTAAAAATGAAAAAAAATAAGACATTTTGAAGAATAAAAAAAATCGAAACAGAGCGGTGGAGTTTATGAGACTGAATAAAACTGTGCTGTTTCTAGTTCTTTATATGCAATATTACACTTGAGCATACGTAAGATCTAGCCTTTTTAATTAACTTTTGATTTGGGATAATCATTAAAACGCTTATAAAATTTAAATTAGCTACTGTGGAAGATGGGAACATGAGTAAACACTGATGAAAGTAACGAGACTTACTTTTTTCAGGATTTACTGTTATAAGAATTTTCTCAAGCAATATTAAAAGCCTTGAAATTAAATAGTGTTACAGAGCTATAAAATCGTTTCCCTGAAATGCTAATCTTGGCGACAAACTTGGCAACTTGGAGATAAATTTGGCGACAAATTTAGCGACTATTTTGACGACTTGGTGGTAAAGTTGGCTACTTTGGCGACAAAAGGAATTTTCTAGAAGGACCTCGAACTTTCAACCTATTTCTACTGGCTTCATTAACTTTCTGGAGATTACGTCAATTCCTAGGTAATGAAGTCACTTCCTGTTGAAAAAGTATAAAAGCAAGTTCTCAAGCCAAGAAGAGTTAGTTTTATTTTGATCACCAAGCAAGCTGGTGAGCTGATAAGAAACCTTTGAGCGCTGTGTTGAGATTTATTGGTAGTCTCTATTGTGAATTTTTACTAGTGCTGTGTTAATACTTGTGCTATGTTTCTTTCCTATAATATTTGTAAAATGAAGAGCTTTATTTTTCTTAATCCTGCTTATTGGTTTGCATACACGTACAACCAAAAGTCGATTTTGTCACAATAGTCACAAAAAATTCTTTACCCCATTTGGAATCAAGGAAAAACTGAAAAGTTAGAATCATTGATCGAACCAACTATTCTACTATAAAAAAACCCCTCAGAAATCGATCTGTATGCACAGCGTAAATGATTGCTTTCATCCAAATCAACCGAGTCTTGGCATCCTCTCAGCGCGAATCTCGAAAAAACTTATATGCTGCAAAAAAACGTGGCGATCTCACAGATAAGACGTTTTCCGCCTGCAAGAGCAACTTTCTTTCCCAATCTCCTTCTTCTTCCCACACAATGCACCTGTCGTTCACTCTGGAACCAGGAGTCCGTATCGGAACGGGGAGTCCAGATCCGTGCAGAGAGTCCGAAGCCCAATCCGAACGGGGAGTCTGGATCCGTAAGGGGAGTCCGAGTACCAATCCGAACTGAGAGTCCGGATCCGTATGGCGAGTCCGAGTCCTTAACGAGGAACGGATTCGTTCCTTTTGGTCGGACTCGACAGGGTTCGTACGCGTCCTTACAAGTCCTTAAAAGTCCTTACTTTTACATTTAGTCCTTAAAAATCCTTACAAATCCTTATTTTTATGCCCCATTTTTAAAAAGTTCTTACTTTTCACTCTGCCATTATTAAAAAATTTAAAATTTCACCGATTATCGTTTTTCTAATTCCTCCTTCTCGGCGGCTCTAATCTTGGTCGACGTGGCTCTCGCGGAAGGGGGTGGGGGTGGGGGATGATACTACTCTCGTTTCACGAATACATATCCATCGCATACACTTTGGGAAATAAGGGAGCAGTTACAGATGGCCTTTATTGGTCCTTGGTTCCATAGGAATGATTGTCAAAAGTGCTGTTACCATTTTTAGAACAGTATCAAAGTGATAAACCTTTACTTCCATTTTTGCCAGTGATGTTTTTAAAACTTGTTAATTATTGCATTCAACATTTCAAAATTTTAAAACCAGAGAATGAAAGAATTGAGAAACCTGAGACTTTACGCAAATTCAACTTCAGTGACTCAAACTTGTATAATGATAAAAATTAAGCGTATTTAGGATTTTCTACAGAGCAACTAATAAAAGAAAAGATAAAAATAAGGAATACGCAGACAAGGATGTTTTCACACTCAGACAGGATAGTTGGAAAAACATCATAACAATGATAAAACATTTCATGCAGAAATGTTCTGTGAATTATTCACTAGTAAGACCTGCGATTTGCATTGATCCACGAGTAATGGCTGGATATCCCGAAAAAGCACAGGAAAAAATGAAAAAGGTGTTGATTGTGTTGTCGCAAAATAAACGTATTTTGGAAAAAGATTGCAACGAAATTTTGTTACTCTGTGCAGATTTTCTGTTAATTATTGTAAAGCCAAATACATTTGAATTTACTTCTTTCAGTCTAAAGAGTGATTCCCTTGATACTTTTTTACAAACAAATTTTAACAATAATCATTATGAAAAAGTTTGGAAGATTATCAAAATGGTATTAAAACTGTCACATGGATAATGAGGTTGGAAATAGAAAATGGCCCTGGAAATAGAAAATTTGAAAGATGCTTCATTCCCAGCGTGTAAATCATGAATTTATTAAGCTGTCTGGGCTATTTATGACTTAAAAATTACTAAAGAAATGAGGACGGCCCCCCCCTCAGCAACAAAAAAAAAAAAGTAATTTTAAAAATGAAAAAACCAAAAAAAAAAAAAAAGACTGAAACAAAACAACTGAAACGAAAAGCTTTAGAGGAGGAAATAGATTTTTTAAAACAAAAGAAAATGTTCCTCCAAACGGAATACACCAAACAAATGAGAAAGCAAATGATTTAGCTAAGGAGGCTGAAAAGCCAAAGGACATAAATTTATTTATTCAATCGCGTGAACTAAGAAAAACAATTTCTGAAAAAGAAATTAAAATAAATATCTTGGATGTAAAATTGAATGAAAAAAGTTTGGAATTAAAAGATATTTAATTTGATTACCTGTTTCATGGGTTTTTTTCCATCAATTTATTAACTCATATTTTTAGGAGTTTTTTTGTGTTAAATTTGTAATGTATCTTCTATGTAATTTATCATCTAATAGGTTGAATTTGCAAAAATGAGACATTTTATTTAAAAATTCGTGCGACAATTCGTTAAGTTTAATCAATTTAGAGGTCCTTATTTTTTGGTTTTTTTAGTCCTTAAAAGTCCTTGATTTTCTTTTAAGGCAATGTGTACGAACCCTGCTCGAGTGATGTCGTTCCTTTTGACGATCCGGATCTGTTGCCACTGCCATTATATTATCCACTTCCAGTTTTATTTTATTTGATCATGTTTCATGTCAGTTGATTTTAGTAACAAAATTTTAAATTAAATTAAAATTTAGAGTCTCGGTTTGTATTTATCGTTTATATGGCGAAGGAAAGCGAGAAGAATTTAGAATAATTCTGTTGCCTGCTGTGAATTATGCTGAAATTTTCAAAAATAATGCAGGATAGTTTAATTTTAACCGAAAGGAGATGCATATTTCTTATTTAAAATGTAGAAAACTCCTTTTTCCTTCGCCATTTGAGATTTACGGGTCTATTCTGATACCCCCGGTTGGGGGGTGGGGTGTTGAAAATTTTCCCGTTGTTAACGTGCGAAAAAAGTGACGTCCCCCAACCCAACCGAGGGTACCAGAATAGACCCCTTATACTATGGGAGTTTATGGACGAGTTTCCTGTTTTGTTTATTTATAAAATGCCTCAACTACGTAATTCCGGTGTAATGCTACATCAATGGAATCTTCAAAGTGGAAGTCCAAAAGTAATGGCAATAAAGTCAAGGTTTAAATGTAAGTAAACAAAACAGAAAACTCATCCATATTATTCAGTCCTGGTGTATTTAAAATTGAATCAATACCAGTTAATCGGTAAAAGAATTAATACGTATTCCTGTTTAATTTAATTGAGAAAAGTGATAACAAAATACAAATCATTTTCAAATTAATTTCAATTGTTGATGAAAGATTCGTAGACAAATTATATGGAAATAATCTGTCTGTAGTCGAAGTGCCGAAAAATACGACCCTACAAAGCTCTAGAAATAATAAAGGTTCCATTAAAGCGCCATCTAGGAGACAGGTGAAAGTAAGTTGAAGGTAATTATAATTCATGTATAAAAATAATAAATGAAATCTTTCTACTGATTTACTGATTCTATATCTGAATCAGATGTAAATTCGGAATTCTGAGGAAAGTATTTGAAGTTGGAAGTAGTTTCGGACGTTATTCCATCGTGCTGCTTTTTTTAACCCTTGAATATTCTTCTGCATTGTGTCAGTAAGTAATATTTTTGCCCATTAAATGTCTATGTAATAATCACGACAATATGTTTTTCCCCCCTCATTTTTGCTAGTGTTCATTAATTTGAAACTGACATTTCTTTCTTCTGTAATATTAACCAACTTCGATTATAATCCCACTGTTAAAAATGTCGCACGTTTCTGTATAATTCGTCCGATTTTGTAATTAAATTTTTTTATTGAAATGCATAATGGAACGGTTTAAGACAGATAACCGAAGGAAGTATTGGTATTCAATGCAGCTTTAAGATTAATCCATGTACAGCCTGTGTCAAAATTCGCTGAAAATTGCATATTGCGGTACCTAGTCCAGGTAAGTAGGATACTTCCAGTGCAAGAAAGGAAATGTGGATTTTCACGAATTTTTTTCCTATTTACTTACGTGTGTTGGACCTGCGGGTTTTATTTTTATCGCATCGTCGGTTTTCTTACTTTCCGTATCGGAAGTAATTCTTTAATGAACTTCTAAATTTTTATACGTAATCATGCTCTAGTTATTTACAGGTTTTAGAAATATTTTGATAATTTAAATTGTCTCCTTTTTAAAGTCGAGGATTATTACTTGCAAGAATAAATACAGAAAAGATTTCAACTGGTGCAGTTTTGTGCAGATTCTTTTAAAACATAAAAGGTTGTGTAATATTAAAGTCATAAGTTTAAAGAAAGCATAAAATCTGCATCTTAAAGTCTTCAAAATTAAATCTGTACATGTTTACAGATGTACACTGTAGATATATCATTTGTTCTGACTTTAATTTTCCAAATTAAAAAAATATATGTATTCCCTGTCTTCTGGAATATTCTTGTTATGTTTGTGATTACCCTTTGCTACATTTTTTATGGTTTCCAATTTACAAGAATCTGAGAATTATCACAATCCACTGTAAGTCATCTGCTTGTGTAAATTTAAAAACAAAGCTGTGTGTTAAATAATATTTCTCAAATATTCATTTCTTTTTTTCTTCTTATTTACAGTAAAATTTCATGCAGTGTGTATTAACTACTATATACTAAAATATTCGTATATGCAGTTTACTTTATGATAATGAAGGTTTTTTTTTTATTTTATGGAAATTACATCTGAAGAGACATGTTTGCTTTCAGAAAAAGAAAAATTGATGAATATAAAGTGATCTCCATTCCACCTTGTGTAAATTTTTTATCTTAAATAATATTGAATAATAATTATTAAGTTAGGATTCAATGCAACTTTAACAGTTCTGCAAATTGCATCAAGGGTGTTTTGCAAAATATTATTTGTCCATTACAGGGAGATACAGGGGGCTGTGAAGTAAGCATCACAGGATACCAGACAAATCTATTTTGTTAAGTTAGGAGACATCAACATAGTCATGTTTATTATAACCCTGTTATTTCTTGACAACCTGCTTTCTGTTTCGTACTTTAACCTTTCTCGGCAAATACATTTGTCTGTATGAAGTTGAAGGTCGCTCGATTTCTTGTGCTTGAAGCACTATACTAATTTTGGGCAAAATAAACCCAACATTATGGTTGGGTTATAATAATTTTCAGTTAATCGTATAAATTTCTAGATTTTTAAAATATGAACAGTCTTCAGAAGGAATTTCCGTTCACCCAGTTTTATAGTTTTAATATCATTTGAATATGTTTTAGGTATGTACGAAGGTACAAATGAAGATGTAACGAGTTCATTTTAAAATAGTTCATTTTTTTTTTTTACCTTCTAGTAAATTCTAACAAAATTTATCTTTTACTGAAGTATTTCTACTTAAAACTTTCAGTTTTTATAATTATATTGGTTTAGGTTTCATGAATTATAGATTTTTTAATATTTTCTGAATTTAACTCTATCTCTAAGTATCAGTATAATTCATATTTGTAGATAAACTTATTCAGTGTGTGTGTTCTATTAATATAATTAAAATTTGTAAAATATTTCATTCTGGCTTATAGATTTTTAATTTGTTTCTTCAAAATTGTGTCATCTTAGGAACTTGAGTAATGCATTTAATCTCCATTTTATAATTCTAATGTTTATGTAAAACAGCAAAACACGCTTAAACTATTATTAGTTCACAAGGAGAGGGCACGACTTGGGAAATTCAATTCGGGATGAAACTTGGCATATTAGTAGCATATCATTAGGGTGTTCACCCATCAATCTAAAAAAGTGCAATGGCCAGCCAGTTCGGAGGAAATGGCCCTCAAACTTTGGGCACAACTTATATACCAGTAACTCTTCTCGAGAAATCAGTGCTCGGATGGCAGCGTGCTCGCTTATCATTCGGAAGGTCCGCAGTTTGGTCCTGGCTGAGGTTTCTTTTTTTTTTTTTTTTTTTTTTTTTTTTTGAAAATTATTCCAAATTAAATTAAAAATTTGAAATATTTTAAATCAAAACTTTAATTATTTTTGTGCAGAAAATAACTTTGATACTTGAATTACAGTTAAAATAATAATAAAAATAATATATAAACGGTGAAATAATTATAAATACATCTTTAATGGTGATAAATATTAACTATACTTAAAATTCTCATTGTAAATTCATTGAAAGTTTTAAATTATTGGGTTTTTATATTCACAAATTCTTCGTTCTTATTTTATCTTGGAAACAGAGAGCAGATGTTAATATATTGAATACATATGCAGATGGTACAATATTTTAATGCTGGAATAAAAATAGCAGAGAGCAGCTGTTAATCTATTAAATGCGTAGGCAGACGGTCCGAAATTTCAATAATTGAAAAGGGACCAATGGATAAATTGCTTTACTCATTATCGTATGAAATTCTTCGGCAGTGCTTTTACTTCTATTCCTTTAGAAGCCCTGAACAAACGAGGTTATTCACCTTGGATTTTGAATGTTTCGCATTGCTTTTTGATTAAATTAGCATAATACAGAGAGTTAAAATATTCTAAAGTGAAAATGTCTATGAATTGTAATACTGCTAGTGTGTCGGAGGTTGAAGATGGAACCACACAAGAATCACTATACAGTGAAGTGTCACAGTTGAGATTAAAAGATGCTGTTATTTATTATCAAGGTTTACAGGTAAAAAACCTTGGCTCAAATAATTTAATTTCATCAGAATCTTCAGCTTCAATTTCTCATGAAGCAATGTTGATGGGTGAAGAAATTTTCCAAAATACTTTGGCCATCCTGGCTGAAAAAATTATTGTGAGTGATGAAGAACTTATTCATGAAAATGAAAGGTGTCAAGAAAGTTATTTTCTGCACAAAAATAATTAGTTTTAATTTAAAATATTTTTTAATTTAATTTGGAATAATATTGAAGAAAAAAAAAACGCAGCCAGGACTGAACTGCGGAGCTAGCGAATAGTAATCGAGTGCGCTGACATCTAAGCTATCAGAGCACTGATTGCTTGTGAAGAATTACTGGTATATAAGTTGTGCCCAAAGTTTGAGGGGCATTTCCTCCGAATTGTCTGTGCCTTGCACTTTTTTAGATTAATGGGTGAACACCCTAATGGTATGCTACTAATATGCCAAGTTTCATCACTAATTGAATTTCCCAAGCCGTGCCCTCTCCTTGTCAGTCCTTTCTTCACATTTTAAAACATAGTTCTATGAAAAGTTGGTAAGTTTTAAGAATTGTTTTAATATTTTAATTGAGCCTCACTCAAAATCTTAAGTCTAACTAGATTGGGTTATTAAATGCAGAAAATGAGCGCAGCACTGAAATAGGAGCAAATGGCACTGATTATGTTGGATGGATGCATATGTTTAATTTTGTACTAGATTTGTGATTTATATTTCATTCACTTAAAACCACAGATTTAATAAAATGTAGGAGCTGCAAGTTAGGGTTTATAGTTCTGAGTAATTATACTTCTAAAATGAAAAGCATGCCACTTTTCATTCTGACTTCTCTTGTGTAACAACTGTTTAACATTTCATCAAAATGATATTCTAAATTTGATAGAATCATAGGGTGGTGAGTATACAAAGTACAAATATTTTGATTTGAAATTCTAAATCACAAAGCAGAGAAATGGATAGAAAGTTGACCGCACAACTAAAAAATTTGTGAAATTTCCAATTTGTATCAATTTTAATTACATAATAATTCTAGTAATTATTGGTAATTACTACTAAGGTCCTAACCAAGCATCTCTGAATAAAAATCAATACATCGCAGGACATGAGTTTCTGGCCTTTTTTCTTAAAGTTTGTATTTTGCCATAGTAGATCATCTGATTCAGAAAAAGGCATTCTAGGCCATTTATTTCTTACTACTCATCCTTTGTCAGACGCTTATTCACACGTGGTCCAATTGTTGAAAATCTATTAATTTTTTGTTGAATATTTTGTTTTGACAATATTTTACATAAATAATCAAATGAGCCTTTGAGTGGTTGAAGCGGATATCAATATAGACAACCATTTGTAATCATTGTTCTCATAACATTGCTGTGATATTATCTGGATATTTATTTTTTCCTTTATCCGATTCACATTTACATCAAAGGTGTCATTTAGCCATAAACTAATCAAGGTGGTTCTGTCCCACTGACTAATAATTCTTAGCCAGCGTTTTAATGAATTTATATTGCTGTTAACTATTCATTTTAGATGTAATTAGATTTCTGTAATAAGGATAAGAAAATTTAATGAACAAGTTTCTATTTTGTCTCAATATAATTATTGCTATTTGAATTGCAGATCATGCCTAATATAAACTACAGAGTTCTGATGGAGAGATCTTGAGGTGGATGTGGAGATAGCAAAGGCGTCCTCATTACTTATCAGTAAAACGATGTTGGAGGACCTTGGCATGGATGATGATGAGCAGGAAGTTGTACCTCTTCCCAATGTTAATTCTGCCATCCTGAAGAAGGTGATCCAATGGGCTACCTACCACATTGACGATCCCCCGCCACCTGAAGATGACGACTCCAAAGAGAAAAGGACTGATGATATAAGCTCATGGGATGCTGACTTCTTGAAGGTTGACCAGGGAACTTTGTTTGAGCTGATTTTGGCTGCTAATTACCTGGATATTAAAGGCCTTCTTGATGTGACTTGCAAGACGGTCGCCAACATGATCAAAGGCAAAACGCCCGAGGAGATCCGCAAGACATTCAACATCAAGAATGACTTCACTCCTGCTGAGGAGGAACAAGTACGTAAGGAGAATGAGTGGTGTGAAGAAAAATAGTATTGGCAAAGTTTGAACTGATAAATTATTGTTACCCCATAATGAAGCACTACAACTCTTCTATGTGATAATGACAATGAGCAATCTATCTGCTTTGACTTGTATTTTAATGGGCAACTAACATGTGGATTGTTAACTTGATAACTGCAAACACCTATGTTGGATTGATAGTAAATGAAATTTGTATGGTTGTACAGAAACGAATGTTATCCTGTAATTGTAAACTGAATGGAATGGATAAAATTATTGAAGTGTAATTGCCTGTTTTTATATAAGATTCTATTGGTGAAGGTCGCTTTAATTTCCTTACTTCAAATATTCCCTAATTTCATTTCAAGAGTGTTTGTTGATTAGAGTAGGTATTTTTATTGCATCCATAGAAATTTGCATTATAAAATGATTTTATATACAGATTTACTGTTATATTCAAACTTCATGATGTAATTATAAAATTTTTGCTTCTCAAGAAAATAGCTTTTAGTACTGAATATCATTTTCCTATTCTCGTGACAGAAAATTAGAATGGATGCAGGATCATTAGAATGCTTCTCTTACCAGTGAAAGTATGGAATGTCCATCACCTAATCATGCTACCTACCTTGATATTAAATTTTTTTTAATTAACAATTTACACAAGACTGGTTAATGAAAATTGTGTATACATTGTGTCCACTCTAATTGTTTCGAAGTAATTAATTTCTAAACTGCTTGAGATTGGTATGTACTTTCAATTGGAGAAATGCTTTTAATAACAAAGAATTATATTTTATGATGTTTGAGTCAGTTGATGTATTGTCGAAAAAATTATGAAGTCTTAATTTTTATATAGTCCCCCGGTTCTATTGGTCATATTTAGTAAAAATATGCTTGACGCGCTGACATTTTAAACAGAGTTACTCATCCGAAACTAAAACTGGCAGAGTTATGAAGCTTTGAATATCGCTATTCTAGATTCTTTTTGATTATTTCAATGGCTACCTCGAGGAAGGTCTGCCAATCAATGTGTGGCCCTTCCTCAAGGTAGCTATTGATCGACTTGAAATAATGAAATTCAAAGCTTTCATAACTTTTTTCTTCTTTTAAATGTTATTGTTAAGAATATTTTACTAAATACGACTAATAGGACTGGGAGATTATATAAAAATTAATACCTAATTTTTTTTAGCAATGCATTTATTACCTCAAACAAAATATAATTCTTAACATTACTTTTTCAATTGGAAATATATGCCCGTCTTTCATTGTTTAGGAATTGGCTATTAGCCTCTTGATTAGAGTGAACATCCTTATATAAATTACTAAAATTTTATGCTTCAGAATTGAATTTAATTTGTTAAAAGTTTGTTCGAACTTCAACTGATGAAACTAAAAGAAATCTGATATTTTTAAATTTTATGGGACTTGAATCTAAGCTAACCCTTTAACAGGAACATTCTTTGAATGCTCTTATACTTAACATGTATTTTAGGTGTCACAATGATCAATATTACAGTCGCAGGATTAAGCTGTCGGTTAAAAAAACTGACAAAATTGGGTATCCGAAAATCTTTGAGGCAATGTCTGATGGATGCAAAGACAACTTTCATTTATTAAGTATTTAAGCTAGTGGTTATGCAAAGCTTGTTCTTGCAAATATTTGCAAAAAATGAAACTGTTATTATTTATGATGATTAAAGTTAAACATTTTACTAATAATAAAAGGAAATTTGTGTTGATACTTTGCAAGACATACCGTTGGATCTAACTACCAAATTCAGCACAAATATTTTTTGGAGGGTGGGAATGTGCACCTTAGAATTTTATTTAACAAGAAATTAAGTGAAAGTTTGATGCTTTTCTGTGGTAACTTTTGAAAATATTAAAGCACTGTCTTAAAATTAAAAAATATATATCTTTTCAAAGACACCAATTCAGTTGTCATACAATACTTTCTATAATTTATTATATTAAAATATTTTAAAGTATATTTTGCTATGCTTTTCATTATTGTGCCGAATATTACCTCCTAGATTTTTCTGCCATTATTTGCGACCGAGGTATGAAGATTCAGCTTATTTTTCTGTAATGAGTACGTTTCTATTTAAAGCATGCCTTTAATAAAATTTTTGATTTTTTTTTTTTCCCCCCCCCCGATTTTGTAGTAATTGCATTTAAACCTTTAACTTCAAAAGTCAGCAATCCTGAAAAAAATTTTTAAGTTCGTCCATTTTTTAGCACTGTGACCTTTCCCTGTAATATAATAGGATGTATAAAAACATAATTGCTCCTTTATTGTTTGTTTCAAAAACTCGCGACTAGAACTTTTAGACGATTTTACAACTGAAAGGGGTGATGGGCAATGAGTAAGACAAGTACTTTTGTAAAGCTCTTTGCTAGAGCATGACCTTTGGGTCTAATTAGGAGTATTTTTTACAGCAGATCAAGAAATGAAATAAACTGTTTCTATACACTAATTAAAATGTAAACATCTCCCTACATTTGCCACTTCCCCCCTTTTTTTGATGAAATCAACACAGCATGCATTAAAGTGCAGAGGATTTCCATATTTGAGAATGATCAGTGTCTCTAGTTCTCCTTTACTGTAGTATAATGAAATTTTTAATGAATTATCTTTTGAACTACTATGTAAATTGTAAAATATATGCAGTAGTATATAAATGCTGAATGATTCTAGTTATATATATATTATGAACATATTCAAATTAAGCATGCTAGTTATTGGATTACATGAAGTTCAATGACACAGCTTGGGAAAAAGTGGCTTTTGCACCATAAAGACCAACCCATAAAGTTTAATCACTTTGTTTCAAATTTTATGTAATATAACAGAAAATGAGGGAAGCATATAGCACAATGAACAGAACTGCATTTGGTTTTTAAATTAGTATGAGTTAACCCAGTGTTTCTCAACCTTTCAGTATTTGCTACCTAATTTTCAATCATAGTTTTCATTGCCCCCCTTCTCATGTAGTAAATATTGCATTATGCAGTACTGCTACAATCCTATTTACTATCTCGGTAAATGTGTGTTTTATTTTTTACTATGTCGGAATGTATTTTGTTTTACTTTCCTTTCAGCAAATTGATCAATTTTTTAATAATATTTTCTTTTCGATATGCTTGTGCCCGTCAGGTTGAGAATTGCCAAGATAACCCTTTCTAAGACCATGGGAATACACTTCCCACTAAATTCATCAATTTTTAAATGTATTTTTTAAGGTCAGCTTAAGTTCTCGCCAAATTTTCTGATGAAACAAAAACCTGGATGTTCCAATTTCTTATCCCAAGCCATAACAAAGGGTCTTGAATTGGTAATTATTAATTAATACAAAATGTCATCCAATAATCTAAATGAATTTCTGTTCTTAAATTAATCTCAATACCAAAGTTATTTTATTATACCACTACTAGAAAAAAAATGCCTTTATAAAGAGTTAAATGTCTATCAAAACTTGAATTTTTAAAAATACTTGACTGAATTATCATGACCAAACTACATATAAAAGATGTAATTGAAATTTTTTGTAACATATAATCCTGGCTAATCAGCAAGCTGCTAGTCTTTATTAATTACTAAAATTATAATTTTCTACCAGTTTCAATAAGGCTATTGTACAACTCCACTGTAGTAGTTATATTACTCGAACTTGGTTGGCTGGAATGAAGATGCCACTAGTGTTTTTTATGCGTTTTGAAAATTAAAATGATTTTTTAATTTTCAAAAAATGATGATTAAAATTTCTTTTTCCTTCTGAACAATCCAGAACCTTCTTCCGCTTTGTCTTATTTTAAGATGCAACTATTTAAGATTAGAATTGGACCGCTTCCAATTTTTTTATATGGCAGGCATTGTATATAAATAGAAACTTGGTGCAATGAACTAGGTAACTAAAAGCTTTGTGACACAACTGGTAGTGTTTTTTACTGAACTAATGCTTCATTGGAGTTCATTTAACCTTATTTGAATTTTAATAGCTAAACTTTATACCAGAACATTAAATTGAGATATTCTTGGTACAGTTTGATAATTGAGTCTCTTGTACCTATATTTAGGACATAGCTTTACCTTAATTTAAAGTAAGTACAGATCTAGAACCTTGTCTAACTTTCTTACCAAACCAATTGATTGGTTTGAAAGACAAAGGATTGCAAAACATTTTGTAGTTTGGTACTTGCATACAAGCAATCAGTGGAAATTTCATTTAGACATTAAATTATTTCTTTGTGCTATTAATACTTCAGAAATCAATTTGAATCCTTTCGTTGATCTCAATCCCATTGAATTTCATTAATCCCAATTTTTCTTTGGCCTCAAAAATGTATTTATTTGCACAGCAGACTTTTAAATTCATCAAGAGCATGCACATTGTAAATTTATGTAAAATTAAACATTTAAAAAGCAATTTCTTTTTTAATGTGGCATTTTCGCATGACCAAACAACCCTTGCATTGTAAGAATAATACATATTTTGTGATAAATATTGTTTTTTTTTTCAGACACTTTGAATTCACAGACACAGATTTTTTTTTTTCATTCTAATTTTGCACACAACTGAAAGTTAATCATAATTCATTGAATAATCTGACTTCCCTATATATGATGTGCTTTTATTCATGTATATTTACAAATTTTATTAATACTGTAGATAGATTCATGTTAGATAGTCCAACATTTAGTCTTCAAGAGATTCTTTTAACAAAAATGTAACTTAATTTAGGTACACCGAGGTAAACCATCGGACCTCTTTAGAATTAGTTTTACCAAAATAAGAGGGCCGCGGTGGCCTAGTGGTAAGGTATCGGCTTTGGGGCCGGAGGGCTCCAGGTTTGAAACCCGATTCCTCTGAAGATCCGCCGTGTATGGAGCCTGTTGCACGTTAAATCATTCTTAGTGGTCAAACGTCCTCCCGTTGGTGTGGCGTGGAAGTTTGGAGAGGGGGGTGCCAGCTCAGGTGTCGTCCTCGTCATCTGACCGAGGTTCAAAATTACGAGGTCCGTCCCAAAATAGCCCTCGTGTTGCTTCAAAACGGGACGTTAATATAACTAAACTAAACTTTACCAAAATAATGCTAATGGAGCCGCAAGTCAGCAGCTTCATTTATGAAATAGACTTTTTAAAACCAAACTTTTTTTTTTTTTTTTTTTGTTAAAATGAGTTTATTTTTTGCTTTCCTAAAACGAATGTACTGTAATAAAATCCTGCAATTCAATTGTTTATTTCGATGTTGCACTAGTGGGTAGTTACAAAATTATTTAAATTAAAGAAAGGATTTTAACTTTTATAAATAAAAATAATCACTTTTCTCTCGTCAAACAGTATGCTGGGATTTGAAATATTTTATAATGTGTTTAACTAGTATGAATAAAATAAAAATATATACTCCATAAAAATTATATATAATTTCTCATGTGATTTCTGTTTTTAATTTCTCTAGTAAGTTTCACCTCTATAAAATTTTGTAATCAAATTTCTAGGAGGAACACAGGAGAATCTGGTATTCTAAAATTTTCATATGGTTTTCAGGCAACTGAGTGCAAGTCGGTGTTTTTGTTTTAAATCTTAAGATTTTGAGGATCAACCGATTGTTGTCATTAAAAGAAAGGATTTAGCATAAACAAGCATTATTAGTGTGTACAAACATTTTTCATGAAATATTATTGAATTTCCGCACGAGAAAAAAGTTCCTATTTATTTTGTTGTATGTATACTATTTATTAACTTAAAAAGGAGCCACAGGTTGCTTATCTCTGTGCTATACAACATGCAGCATAAAATGACAGCTACATAATGCTACTTCACAGTGGAGAATCCAGGATTTAGGTCTGGGGGCCGAGGTCATAAAAATTTTGATTCATCGTGACGAATC
The DNA here is from genome assembly GCA_013235015.1 of Araneus ventricosus. Taxonomy (NCBI): domain Eukaryota; kingdom Metazoa; phylum Arthropoda; class Arachnida; order Araneae; family Araneidae; genus Araneus; species Araneus ventricosus. The sequence continues at coordinate 24,550 of BGPR01020183.1, forward strand.
TCAAACCTCATGGCTTATGTAAACCAAAGCACTTGAGCTTTACTGATCTGACAATAATAATAATAAACACAATACTTTCGATAATTTAATAAAAAATGCAATGAAGTAATTAGCCAAAAAATGTAATCGATCGCGTCAACGCTATAAGTACAACTGAAATAAATAACCGAAAAAGTAGGAACATTTCCGAGCCTGTCAAGCCAGAAAGCAATGTTTTCACTTTTATTTATTTTATTTTTTTTAAAAAAAAGGGGAAATTAAGAACAAACAGTTGTAGTGATTTCAAATAAAATCAAGATTTCTGGCTTAAATCAGGGGGGCTGCAGCCCGTAGCCCCCCTCCCGGATTCGCCACTACTTCATAATTTAGTTTTCCAAATCTTTGCATAAGTACTAAGTTATTTGAATTGGAGTCATTTTAATTTATTGCATTTAAAAGATATGCCCACTACCAAATTGCTGTATTTTTCTGTTAATTCGTCCACAGTCGACAAATGTACCGTTATTGCCTCGCCAACAGTTGCAAGGTTCCAATCAGTTTTGTTGGTTATTAAATAGGTCCAATTGGGTATATTTGGCAACTGAGCACCCAGTTTACAGGGTAGTTAATCTTTGCAATTTCAAAAAGAGAAGCGAGGTACGGACACATGAAATCTTTTTATTTAGCTTCAATGCACAAACGTATACAAAGGCTCATAAAAATACAAACAAGGGAAATGATATGCCTCTATGTGAAGCCAAGACAAAAACACTTGGTTAAATTGAATGAAGCAAGTCTTTTTCTTTGTGCATTCTACAAACATGCAAACACACAAATGCTCAGAATTCGTGATCAAAAATCAATACACCAAAATGAAGCCTTCTAGACTCGTACTTCCATGCAGAAAACTTAGCTTTTAGAATTAGGGCTAATATCTAGACTAGCCTTTTTACAGTTGCAGTTTTTATCACCCACGTAGCACATGATGTTGTCTTATATCATAAAATTCGAAAAAGTAATATTGTACAATATTGAAACAGTGTAAAACGTGACTTTTTCAATACTGTACAATGTTTTTTTCATAATATTGTATAATGTCATATAATATTGTACCATATTAAATAATATTGTACTATACTGAATAATATTATATAATATAACATTATAGTGAATATTTTAAAAATACATTTTAGAAGCATGGAAAAATATTAATCATTTAATTCCGAACTTCTAGGTAACACTTCGTTATTTTTTGAACACATCTACTTACAGCAAGCTATGAACCCGGGACCTTCTGCATCCCAACCCGAAGCTGTACCTCGAAAACTATTCGATTTTCAAATTACATGTAATACAGCAAATTTAATGATCTTAAAATTCCCAGCAAATGCATGCTTTTTTTTTTCTTTCTAGCTTTGATAGTTTCTGAGATATGTAAAAAAATTAAGACAGGGGGATAAAATCCAAGATGGCGGTAAGTGTTGAGATCCATTATCTCAGAAATAATTAAAGCTGGAAGAAAAACAAAAAATATGTACTTGTAGGGAATTTTACGCTCTTTAATTTGTTAAATCAATTTTAATTTGAAAATAGAATACTTTTCGAGATATTCCGAAAAAACTAAAAATGGGGGATGAAATCCATGATGGCGACCTGAGCTCCCCCCAGTATCGGGGACTTTTATTATGCTCAACAAGAGATCCTCGAGAACATTTGTACCAATTTAAAAAACTATATGATTTTTTGTTTTTCTTCAAACCCTTCGTTTATTGTACTATCAATTAAGATTTTTTACAAATTTATTCGTTTTGAGAGCAATTATCTCAAAATCTGAATTAGTGGACATTCCGATTCGGAATTACTGATTCAGATTCAGATTGGTGGTTAATATAAAATTTTGAAATCCTCCTTCACGTATTTGGACGTGCATTCATTATCAATTAGAATAATCTACTATCAAAATAACTTGCTTTTCTAACCAGGAAGAAATTCAAAAATCTGATGCTTTGCAAAAAAAATCTGCTTTTGCAATATATTTTAAAAATTGCTAAACTACCTTCTTTGACATACTTCTTAGTACGCTAAATATATATATATATATATATATATATATATATATATATATATATTTCTTCTAAACTCAAGATTACAATATCAAAAATCATTTCATAGTTTAATCTTGATAAAATAAAATTAATAGATTCGATAAAATCTGTCTAAGAGAAAATTTTGACTCGGTATTTTTTTCAAGCGATCGAGAATTTTTACTTTCTCATATACGAAGTATACAAAGAGAAAGTATTGTAATCGTCAAAAAATTCGAACTCGAGATTTTGACGAATCTCCACGTTTTAGATCTCCCTGAGTCCGAAAAACACAATTTTGGAATTGTGTCTGTAAACACGATAACTCGAAAAGTATGAGAGCTACGGGGATGAAATTTGGTATGTGGTCTTTAAACATAGTTTGCAGGTTTCTATTAAATTTTGGACAAAATCCGTCAACGTAAAGTCTGTATGTCCGAAGTCATGTGAACACTATAACTCAAAAACTTGAATATGTAGATGGATAAAATTTGGTACACAGTTTTATCGTCATGAATGCAGGTCCGTATAAAATTTTGGGCCAAATCCGTCAAAGGGTTGACTGTCTGTCGGTCTGTATAATTTACCATTGAAACCAATCCTCTATCTCCACGCACATGCGTACGGAAGCAATCGTTTGTGCTCGCGAAAGGAGCGATTACGTCAGTTTGTCCTTGAGACGGCAAGAACGAAACCTAGCAGTGTGCGATAGATGCGTTTTAATTGGTACGCATCTCTTTGAATTCTTTACCTAGATATTTTTCAATCACTATAATGAAAAACCTTCTGATAGTCTTGGATTTTGGATAACAGTAGGTTCGAATTTTTTTAGCCACGTGGGGAAGGAGAAACGGCACCTTTTTGGGGAAGTATACGAGAAAGTTTAGGGGAGAACACTCCCGCTGGTTTGTATACGAGTTTAAAATAAGCAAACAAATAGTAAGCAGTTTAAAAATTACTAATAAATAAAAGTGCTCTACAGGCACACAAATGGACCTAGAGCTACCATGTTTGGCATGTAGCTACTTGAGTAGCAGGTGCTCACAAAGAAAAGGATTTTCAAATTTTTAATTAATTAAATATTAATAGAAATTTTATCTTTTTTCCTGTATAACTTTGGATTGTCTCTTGTCCATCCAATCGGTTCGGGTGCTGTAATGGCATCAGGCGCGGGGGCATGAGGCGGCGTTCTCTATAACTTATTATTGCACCGAAACCATAAACCATTTTTACACCTAATTAAAATTCAAAAAGTTATCTTATCAGTGTTATCAATTTCCTATCAGTGCAAGTTTATCCTTAATTTTGATTAATTTTTTTTGAAACACAATTTATAGAACTGCAATAAATTAACAGTGTTATGAAATTGAAACCAATATTATAATTTCTTCAAATTTTTCAGTTACGTATTTTCACTACTATTAGCGTTATGATAAAAAAAATTGCTTTCTACGCTGGGAAAAAGATGATCAGGGGTGGCGCCAGAGGAGGGACAGGGAGGTCAGGGCCCCCTGTCGGGGATGATGCGCCCCTCGTCGGAGAAAATTTTTGTACTGGGTATTTAACTATGT